>CP126897.1:54370493-54530493 GCA_030440675.1 Furcifer pardalis
GGCGCTCAATCTGTCATGCAGTACCCTGGTCTCAAACTGCCGACTTGCCAGCTCTTGCTTGTTCGTGTCAAAGATTACTCTGGGTTGAAAGGTAATTTTTTAGGGCATGCCCGAATGAGGCTCCTTTCATGTCCCCAAGTGCAGCTCTCAGGTATCGAAACCTGACCTTCCAGTCTCCACCTCAGCATCTTACCACTAAGCCACTGGAGGAGCTGCTTCCAGTTAACAAGGTGAGCTTCTTAATTACTGAGCCACCAAAGCCCCTAATTGACACAATAAAATTATCAGTGAATAAACAAAAGAAAAAAGACAAAAAAAGTTGGGGGACCTTAAAGACTAACTCCTATATTTTAATGTTAGCTTTCATAGATCAAGTCCACCTCATCAGACATAAGAGTGAGGCTTCATGGCATCAGTTTATATACATCAGGTACAGGGGTACAGAATGACTGGCTAGCATTTTTGTTGTTGTTCTTCAGTCACACAGTCGATTCTGACCCTTTGCGACCCTATGGACCATTGTCCTCCAGGCACCCCTGTCCTCCACCATCCTCCTCAGTTCGCCCAGCTCTGTGCCCACTGCATCCCCAATACCATCTAGCCATCTCGTTTTTGGCCACCCCCTTCTTTTGCCCTCTACCTTTCCCAGCATCAAGGCCTCCTCAAGTGAATCCTCTTTTCATCATTACTATTTGACCTTCTAAGGAGCAGTCCGGGTTGATTTCTTCTAAGATTGACCTATTTGTTCTCCTTGCTGTCCAGGGGACTCTCAAAACTCTCCTCCAACACCATATCTCGAAGGCGTCTAGTCTTCTGCGCTCAACTTTACTAATGGTCCAGCTCTTACAACCATACATTGCCATCAGGAATACCATTGCTTTGACTGTGAATTTTTGTTTGCAAGATGATGTCTTTACTTTTTAATTATGTTCCCCAGGTTTCTCATAGCTTGTCTCCCAAGAATCAGTTGCCTTTTTATTTCATGGCTGCAATCACCATCTGCAGTGATCTTGGATCCTAAGAAAGTAAAAGCTGTCACTTCTTCTACTTCTTTCCCATCTATTTTCCAGGGACTGATATGGTCTGTTGCCATTATCTTGGTTTTCTTGATGTTGAGTCTCAAGCCAGCTTTTGCACTTTCTTCTTTCAACCTAATCAGGAGCTTCTTTAGGTCTTCCTCTCTTTCTGGCATTAGGGTAGTATCATCTGCATATGTCAAGTTGTTGATGTTTCTCCCAGCAATTTTGATCCCAACTTGTGATTCGTCCAACTCTGCATTGCGCATTATGTGCTCCGTGTACAAGTTGAATAAGCAGGGTGATAAAATGCAGCCTTGTCTTACTCCTTTTCCTATTCCAAACCACTCTGTCATTCCGTATTCTGTCCTAACTGTTGCTTCTTGACTCATGTACAGATTTCTCATGAGGCATATAAGGTGTTCTGGTATTCCCATCTCTTTAATTACTTGCCACATTTTGTTGTGCTCCACACAGCCAGAGGCCTTGGTGTAGTTGATGAAACAGAAGTAGACTTGTTTCTGATATTCCTTTATTTTCTTTGTGATCCAACATATGTTGGCAATGTGGTCTCTAGTCCCCCTGCCTTTTTGAAACCCAGCGTGCACTTCTGGTAATTCTCTTTCCACGTGCTGCTGAAGTCTATTCTGTATTATCTTGAGCATAACCTTGCTAGCATGTGGGATGAGCGCAATTGTTCGATAATAGCTATTTACGACTAATAATAACAGAAGATCAGTGTGTCTATTGTACGTTATTATATACTGGTGGGGTGTCTGACATGAATAAAGAAAGAAAGAAAGTGTGGCTATTTACAACTAGAATAACAGAAGATCCCTAATTGTGGTTAGATTTATCACCTGATTTATATAAAATAATGACATTAAGTCTCACATCTATGTCTGATGAAGTGGACTTGATCCATGAATGTTCACATTTAAATACAGGAGTTAGTCTTTAAGGTGCCACAACATTTTTTGTTTTGTTTACTGTCTGATATGCTTGCACAGACTAACACGGTTACCATTTCAAAATAAATAAATAAATAAATAAAAGAGGTACATAGTGATATTGAATAGATACTAGGAAAAACTTAGCATATAAAACAATTTAAAATGTACAATTAAAATATAGTAGGACTGTCCTTATAAATTAGCACTGAGATTTGGAACAACAGTATGAGTGAAAGATGATAAACTCCACCAATGACGCTCATGACCTGTCTGGACATCAGAACTGTGTTATTCGCTGGCAGCCAAACCCACCCACCCCAACAGGTTACACCAGTGGCCTGCAGAAAGCACAGTCAAGATTTGGGTTCTTGTGGCATCTTTACAGAGATGGGCGTTTTTCACAATCACTTAAACATAACAACAGGTTGGTGGATTGGTAATCTCCAAAACCCATCACTGCATTACTCTCTACATAGTGTTTCCCTTGAAAGTTGTCCTTGCTTGAAAGCCAGTCATATCCGACTCTAGGGTTTAGTGTTCATTTCCCATTTACAGCCCAAGAGCCAGCGCTATCTGCGTCTGCAGACGTTTCCATGGACATGTGGAAGGCGTGACTAGTCACCGAGGTGCATGGAATGCTGTTTACCTTCCCACCGAAGTGGAACCTATTGATCTACTTGCAATTTCTTGTACTGGAGTTTTTTAAGGACTGTGAGAACAGGAACCTAATGGACTTCAGTTGGAAGCCTACTCCAAAGAGACAGAGTCAAAACTGAGAAAATATAATTTCTTGTTACTGTATATACTCTAGTATAAGCATAGTTTTTCAGTCCTAAAAATGAGGTCAAACAGTGGACTTGGCTTATACTCAGGTCACTGAGTGCGATGGGAAAAGGTGGCGGCTAATAGCCTTCGCCACCCACTTCTCCTGTCCTGTCGTTGGTGCATCTCAATCAGCATGGAGAAAACTACTGCATCTTATTTTCATGTACCGTATTTTGAATATTGAAACTCACTAGCAGTTGCTGCATTTGTCACCCTCAGCTTATATTCGGGTCAATCTATTTTTCTGGTTTTTCATGTCAAAATTAGGTACCTTGGCTTATATTCAGGTTGGCTTATACTCGAGTATATACAGTAATCATTTTCTGGCCTCCATCAGTGTCAATTCTTAACATCATTGATTGAGAAGTATAGGTGGGATGAGTAATTTTTTTTTTTGCTTGGAGGAGCATTCTGACAATTGAGGTCCTAAACTGTTAAGGGCTTTATAGGTAATACCCAGTGCCTTGAATTGTGTACAGAGACCAATAGGGAACCAGTGGAAGTGTGCTAAAACTGGAGCTGTGTGTTCAAATCTAATTATCCTAGTAATCACTTTGCCATATTTTGGACTTGCTACAATTTTGGTACTGTCTTTTATGTACAGGGTGGCCTGTAAGTCCCTATTGAATTTTCCTCTAAATTTGCCACTTATTGTATCCAGAGTGTCACCAATATTCTTGCACTCATGTACTCACATACTTGTCACAATAAACTCTTCAAGAGTACATGGGCTTAAATCTGCCATATTTCTTGGGGGGGGGGGGATTATAATACATGTGGACAGATAGGAACTTACGAGCCACCCTGTAGAAAAAGATAAGCTTTTCTTAACCAAAAAGTGCCTCCATAGAGAGTACCAGGTGCAGAGGTAGCCTTAAGCTGCAAACCTGATCTTTCAGGAGGAGTGTCACCTTGTCCAAGCCAGGTTGATGTTCCTTTGTCTGGTCTGATGATCTCTCTGCTATCTGAATTCAATTTGAGTTTATTGACCCTAATGGACTCAGTCTATTATCGTAGCCAGACGGTACTCAAGAACTTACACTGCATCATCTGCAGATGTAGAAAAGGAGAAATAGAGTGGTGTGTCATCTACATCTTGGTGACCATGAACTCCAGATCTCTGTATGACAACTCCTAGTGGTTTCATGTAGATGTCAAAGAGCATTGGGGAAATAGCTAATGCTTGAAGGACCCCATAAGAATGGTTCTAAGAAATGGACGTCACCTCTCCAAGCTGAAATCTCATTTCCCTTTTCTTTATCCTTCTTAGGAGTGTCCTTCCAGTTGTTAACCTTTTTTCATCTGCCGGTGTTTCCAAAACCTGATTCATCTGGTGTCCCAATCTTACATGTAAGTTTATTTAGAAAATTTAGCCAGAATCCATTATCTAAACCAGGAGCACTCCAGTTTTTTTAAAAAAATCTTCTTTGCCTGTTCTTGTATGGCTTCTTTTGTAATCTAAAACTCTTCCATTTTGGATGTTTTTGGTAGATTTTCAACCTGCTTGATCCATATTGCATTTTCATTATGCTCCTTATTGTTTCCCCAGAAGCTTCCCCAAAACTTCAGAGTGCTTTCTCTGTTAGGCTTTTCCTTGACTATGCAATATACAGGTACTTAACAATATAGTTAACTATGCAACATAGTTAACGTTCCTTAACTATGCAATATAGTAACACATCTATGAAGCAAGCTGGAGTGTCCCCTTTCTAAAAACAAGCTCTGCTTTGATCGTGAACACGTGCTATTATTAATTTATAGGATTCAGTGCCACCAGGTGTAATTTAGTTATACTATAACTGAGATGGCTGACAAAATAAGACCAAGTCATGGAGCTCATGCCTGTCAACATCTATTAGATTTAGTAATTAAAAAGAAGCTTCCAAGTTCAGAGGGCTGTTTTGAGTTTCCTAGAAGCATCCTATTTGCCATGGCTCAGCATCTTTGGTCCAAGCTATTTGGAATTTGGGGCAAAGAGAACTGGACAACTTAAATTATTAATTGGAAAAATTATAGTCCTCATAGTGATGAGTGATAATTTCATTCATTTCACAATTTAACAAGAATTTTGGAGAACTCTAAAGATTTCCCCCCACAAAGGAATTCTCAAGAAAGGGCTTCCAAGTTAAACAATTCAATATGGGGGAAAGGGAAATGGACAGATTTACCCATCCAAGTAGAGGTCTTTGAGTGCTTTACTCTTTTAAAAAAAGGGACTAGGTTTGGATCTCTATGTATTCAAAGTTTTGTGTGGTCCTGAATTTGGATTGCCATCTCTTTTCTCCGAAGAGCCCTCTTCTTGATTTTTTACAAGTTGAGCAGATAAAATGTGGTCCTTTTCATGCTGGGGACAGATGTATCTGTCAAATTTGACCACTTTAGGTGACAAAGAATTTCATGGAATAGTAGCCATGTTAGTCTGTGGTTCAGGCGTATCAGAAAACAAAACAAAACAAACAAATAAAATAAAAAACACTGTAGCACTTTAAAGACTAACTGCTATATTTTCATTGTTAGCTTTCGTGGATCAAGTCCACTTCTTCAGACAAGGAGTGAAACTTACAGGCATGGTTTTTATACACCAAATTCAGGGGTCAAAGGAAGAAGGGTGTGCTCAAGCAATATGACAGACAAGCAAGCACAACAATACAGTTTCCCCAAAGCCATCAGCAACAGTAGATTATTCAGATTAGCTCTAAATGTCTCCTTTTCAACCTGAAAGGTGCTGAGAAAGCCCATTCTGGTCTCCGATCAACCTTTGACCTGCATGTCAGAAAACAAACAAAAACACTGTACCTGGTTACTTCCTGCTTTACTAAAGAGAATTGGCAGGAAGGTTGTAATATAATATATAAAATATCTAGCAGCATATAGCAATCCGTATATCAAATTTGATAATGTCCCAGAAACCCTTTGCTAATATTTAATCCCCTGTGATGGGTGTCTAACAGATCGATATATTTGATTTCTGCTATCTCCCTTTCAATCCTAGTTTTGTAATTTCTCTGTTCCAGAATTGTAACTTTCAGGTCTTGGATAGAGTGTCCAGTTAGATTGAATTGGTTTGAGACAGGTTTCTCTGTGTTGCCATTCTGGGTGTCTGATTTGTGTCCATTAATTCTTTTGCATAAAGAATTTCATGTAGTTGTTTTCAGTAAATAATCAATAGTCACAAATTTCTTCACAAAAATAATATCAAAAGAACATGAAATTTTAAACTTCAAATGTGGGAGAAAGTGAAGGTGACATGTTCAACTATCTCTAACCTGCCATCACTGAACAGCATTGGAAACCCTGTCAGTCAGTACTTGGGAGAGACGGACACAAATTCACATCAAGTGTTGGTCATGATAATGGCACTCAGTTTTACCTTTATTTTGATACCACTTCTGACGCTACAGAAATCTGCAAAACTGTTTTGATCACTGAACAAATGAATCATGAAAACGTGAATATGTGTGAATATATCACATATCTGAAAAGTTATTGTTAGTTCTTTAAGTAACTCATGTTTAAATTCTGACAAAGAGGAGCCTTCTGCTTACTGCAAATAAAGTACTGTATAAAGAAAAAGAAACAGTTTTTATCAGTCAGTGAAAATGGTTTTTCAAAAATTTCCTAAGAAAAATATGAAACATACATACTGTATTAAATTATTTCTTATATGTATAGCATAAAGGAATGGATTTTAAAAATCACCAAAAAAAATTACAGCACTCTGGGTTTAAGAATCACCAGAACAATATTACAGTACTTTGGGTTTAAGAATCTGAGGTTTCAGGACTGCAAAAAACGAGCTCTAGAAACGTACTGAGGGAATGGGTAACAAAAAAAGGGTTTTTTTTGGCCTTGTATTTGTGATCCACTTCTGTTCACTCCAGTACAAATCCCGTTAATATTTGGGTGGTTTGTTAAAAATTAGAAGGTCTTCACATCATCTCCAGGATGCTGAAGACACATTGCTTAGCATGAGTGGAAGTGAGTTCTTTTCTCTGAAATCTGAATATATTTATACAACTAACCTCCCAGTCCTATCCAAAATGAGGAACTTGAGTAGAAGCAAGGAAACTGTTTTATTAAACTGCAAGGGAAAAAACCCAGTGGATTTCCCCTATGACAGGCTCAATCGCCTCCTGTTTTTATCCCTACAATTTCACAACGGTACACGTCCCCACATATTTTACTATGGTATAATTACTATAGGAGTCTGTGGTAGGTTAGTGGTTAAGACGCTGAACTTGACGACTGGACCTGAGTGTTGCATGGCGGCGTGAGCTCCTGCTTCTGTCCCAGCTCCTGCCAGCCTAGCATGTTTGAAAGCGAGAAATTATAAGTACATAAATAGGTACCACTTCAGTGGGAAGGTAAACAGCATTCCTTGTACTCAGGAAACGCAAGCAGCACTGGCGCTTTGCAGGGCCGTAGCCAGGGGGACGAGCCCCCCCCCAAAAAAAACTCTCCTGAACTAACAGGCCACCACCCCACCAGGGATGCCAATTTTATATATGTGAGTGTGACATTGTTGCCCCTCCGGAAAATTTTTCACCCCCCCCCAATAAATAAATAAATAAATAAATAAATAAATAAATAGAATCCTGACTACAGCCCTGGCTTTTTGGCTACACACAGAGATGAGCACTGAACCCTAGAGTCAGATACGACTGGCTTCCCAGCAAGGGTGACCCTTACCTTTACTATAGTTACTATACCCTCTATAGTATAGTAGTATAGAGGGTATAGTAACTATAGTAAAGGTAAGGGTTGCCCTTGCTGGGAAGCCAGTCGTATCTGACTCTAGAGTCTATAGCAGGAGTGCCCAAACTTTTTAGGCCGTGGGCCGATCATGTGGTTCAGGGACCTGGTCACTAAGGAGCGACAAGGGCTTTGCGGGCCGGATGAATTGGCATTGGGGGCTGCACCCGGCCCTGGGGCCTTAGTTTGGGCACCACTGGTCTATAGGTATAATAATCTATAGTTACTATGCCCTCTATAGGTAACGGCAGTAATTACAGATAATTCCGTGAAAATTAACTCAAATAGTGTACAGTACTTGGAAAGCTTTTAGATCAAGGAGGAAAGTTGAGCTCTGGACTAAAAAGTTTGCGCTCTTTGGACGAGGAAGCTGGGGCTATAAAACAAGAGGATAAGATCCTGACACCCCTTAGCCCCCAATTCGCTTTCAAAAATTTATTGCACGCGTCAAGAGCGCTCGCAAATTGTAGCTCTCTGAGAAATGTGTAGCCCGTGATGCTGAGCTGATGTCAACGGGCGTGCCCGTGAAGAAACGCGCACACATGTCTAGTCTCCCCCCCCCCCTCCACCGACCCCCAATGGAGGGCTCTGGCAAAGGAGACCCGTCCGTCCCGTCCCCACGTCACGGGTGGCGCCGGTTATAAATCTGGCCACAGTGTCCGCCAGGTTCCCGTCGTCGGCTGGGGCCAAAGAAAGGCATCTCTCGCCTCCTCCCGTCGGGGCTCGGGATCTTGCCGCCGGCCAGGAGAGGCGAGGCGTCGAGCCAGCGTCGAAGCAAAGGGGCCCGATCCCCTCCGAGGAGACTCCCCGACTAGTGGCCGCCGTCGATGGCGAGGCGGGCGCTGGCCGCGTGGCTGTGGCTGGGCTTGGTGTCGCGGGCGTCGTCGGGGCTGCCGCCGGGCTCCCCCTGCGAGCCGGTGCGCATCCCGCTGTGCCGCCACATGCCCTGGAACGCCACGCGGATGCCCAACCACCTCCACCACAGCACCCAGGAGAACGCCGTGCTGGCCGTCGAGCAGTACCAGGAGCTGGTGGCGTCGGGCTGTAGCCCCGTGCTGGCCTTCTTCCTCTGCGCCATGTACGCGCCCATCTGCACCCTCGAGTTCCTCCACGACCCCATCCGGCCCTGCAAGTCCCTCTGCCAGCGCGCCCGCGACGGCTGCGAGCCCCTCATGCGCCGCTACAACCACAGCTGGCCCGAGGCTCTGGCCTGCGACGAGCTGCCCGTCTACGACCGCGGCGTCTGCATCGCCCCCGAGGCCATCGTCACGGACCTGCCGGAAGGTCAGTGGGTGGGGGGGCCCGGAGGGGGAGGGGGACGGGGAGGGAAGAAAGGCTGCGCACGTCGGAATAGACGAGAGGGTGCCCCAGCAGACGGGAGTCACCTCGGATGGAACGTCGGTGTGAAGCGGAGAGTAGTGCGGATGATAATCATCCGTTGATCCCACTCCTACGTACTGGGAAGTCGCCCCCGACGTTTCCCGTGGGACTCGTGGTTTCCGTCTATCCCCCTTTACCCCCACCCCTGAGCCTAGTTGCTTTTGCTCGGAAGTAGCAATAGCAATTACACTGTAGTGGCTCAAGTGGCCAAGACGCTGACTGCGAGGGTCAGCAGTTCGATTCCCGAGGACTGCAGGACGGAATGAGCGCCCGTCTCTGTCCCAGCTCCTGCCATCCTAGCAGTTCGAAAGCAAGACATTGCTAGTAGATAAATAGGGACCACTTGGGTGGGAAGGTAAGCAGCGTTCCGTGCGCTCCGGTGCCTACTCATGCCTGCCACATGACCATGGAAACGTCTGCAGAAGCAGACAGCGCTGGCTCTTCGGCTTTGAGACAGAGATGAGCACTGAACCCTAGAGTCGGATACGACTGGCTTTTGAGCAAGGGAACCCTTTACCTTTTACTGCCCCATAGCTCTTAATGCGCAAGTTAATTAGCATTTAGACCCCTCCCCCAACATGCAAATTACCTCGGAAGAATGGAAGGTTGAGACAACCTTGAGCCCTAGTAAGGATCGAACTCGCAACGTTGTGGCTGCAGTACAGGAATCTAACCACTGCACCACCAGGGCCCCAGCAAGAAGATCAGTGGCAACAGGTTCCTCTTGGCCCGCTCAGGTCACTTCGGGGTGGTCTGGTTCCCATGGGGGTTGTGGGGTCGGGGTGAACTCCCTCTTTGCTCCCTGTGGGAAGAAAGCTGACCTCCTAAGGACTCTTGCCCATAAGAAGGGAGGGTAGGACAGAGTAGGGAGGGGTTTAGAGGGGCTCGCTGTGTCATTGTCCCACCCCCACCCTATGGGTTGCCTGGCTCTGGTCATTTCACAGAAGAGCCTTGCTGCTCCCTTGGGTTTCTGCCAGTTGCTAAAAGCTAGAAGAAATCTCCTCAAATGATGACCAAAAGGGGCTCCAGTTTTTGGGACAGCGATTTAAGAAGCAATCAATCAATCAATCAATCAACCAATCAATCAATCCAGGGCTCACATGTCCCCTCTCTGTGTGTTTTGTTGCCTAAAGACGAGGTCAAGTGGATTGATTTGTCTGACGACATGATGGTTCAGGAAAGACCGGCACTTTCTGACTGCAAGGGTTCCAACCCAGGTGAGTCACCTGAACCCCCTAAAGCCATGCCCGCCCCAGGTATGGCCGCGATTCTCCCTTATTAT
The DNA here is from genome assembly GCA_030440675.1 of Furcifer pardalis. Taxonomy (NCBI): domain Eukaryota; kingdom Metazoa; phylum Chordata; class Lepidosauria; order Squamata; family Chamaeleonidae; genus Furcifer; species Furcifer pardalis. The sequence goes on from CP126897.1 coordinate 54,380,702, forward strand.
GATTATGATTATGATTATGATTATTATTTCAGCTTCTATACCGCCCTACTCAGTGGGACCGACTCAGGGCGGTTCACAACATATACAAAGTTGCAAAGTTCACAACATATACAAGTTCATAAAACAACATATAAATATCAATCAGTATCCACTTCCATCCACTTTGGTAACACTTATGCTTTCTGTTCTCTTGGTCATTACTGTGGTGTGTGTGTTTTTTTTAAATGTAGCTCGCTGCAAGTGTAAGAAGGTGAAGCCGACGATTATGCTGTATCTCAGCAAAAACTACAGTTACGGTAAGCATCCCTTTTCAACATATTATACTGTAGTGCAGGGGTGCCCAAACTTTTTGGGCTGTGAGCCGATCATGTGGTTCAGGGAGCCGGTCACTAAATCCAACCTGCTAATTAGCTGCCCAGATAAGTCAGAGGGTAGAAACAGTAGCAACAGAATTGTGATGATCTAGTATTTATTTATTTTCCCCAGAACATGAGGGTTTTTGCCTCTCACATTCTAACTAGCCTGTAGTTTGTTTGTTTGTTTATTTTCCAAATTTCTATTGGGAAGACCTTGAGTTATTCTATTTGATATGCTTGACATTGACATTTATTGAGTTCTACTTTGGTGACAAGGCTGGTTTGTTTCCGAGATCCCCCCCCCCCCCAAAAAAAAAAAAATTTTTTTTTGACACACTAATAAAGGTAGCATCAAACCAACTTGATGTCCAAGCTTCTTTGAATTAATAAAAACTGAGACACTATGTAGTTCCAGATGTGGTTTAGTACTAAATAAATATTGACTTGGAAGGATATAGACATAGTCACACTCTCAGGAGACCCGTTGTATGCAATGGGCCTTGTTTTACACAGTACAGTATTCCAAAAAGATATGATTAGCAAGATTGAGGCCAGTAGCTGTTTTTCATTCATTTACTTATTAATATTTATTTATTTATTTAAATTTGTTTATCGCCCTCCTCCCAAAAGGGACCCAGGGTGATTTACAACAATTATAAAATCATTTTAAAAAATTAAAAACTCTAAAAACTTTTATATACCACTTTCTACTTTTTTGAGCACACTTCTAAGAAACATGATTTAAAAAAAAATATATGAATCTGATTTTCAGTGGGATCCACGTTCAGGTAAATGGCTATAGAATTGAAGCATTAATTTCCAAAGTATGATTTATTATGTTAAACAAGAGGGTATTGACCCGTAAGGAAATAATAAGAACAGTCAAACTACAATTACCAAATCCAGCTAAGAAGATCTGCCATCTTAAGCAGACTACTGCACATTTATCGCCGGAGGTCAAGAAGTATCAATAGAAATCTGCCATATATGAACAGGGACTCAGTTCTGAGGAAAGATGAGACATAAATAGATACGTGCATATATCCTAATATGGATCAGAATATGTACTGTGTTTCCCTGAAAATAAGACACTGTCTTATATTTGTTTTTCCTCAAGAAGACACACTATGGCTTATTTTCAGGGGATGTCTTATTTTTATTACACCACTGGCTGCCCGTCTTCTTTACCGCTCTGCATAGCCACACCTATCACTATGTCTTATTTTCGAGGTATGGCTTATATTGCGCAAATGCTTAGAAATCCTGCTACGGCGTATTTTATGGGTATGTCTTATTTTCGGGGAAACGGGGCATTCAAGTGCAGATTCTATCCATAGTGCATCAGAATGCAAATTGCTGTCCACATTCCAGAGCAATTATACCTGTTTGAAGCAAGTGGTGTGCATCAAACATATAGGAGTCCAAAATCAAAGGAAAACAACTACATTTTGACTGTCTCTGCAAAACAGTCAACTGGCTGGATAGCTGCGTGAGTTGGGTACCTGATACAGGCTGAGGGAATCCCTCACTGTGTCTCTCTTGGATAGGGGAATTCCACTCGGGTAAGTGGTAAGCTTTAGATTTGTGAACAGAAATTCACACCTTCAAACTTCCCCCAAGACAAGAAATTTCAGGGGTTCTAGTTACAGATTTACTAAGGAGCAAATTGCACAAATTAAGGGGGTTGATTCTCTAGCAAATTTGCTGTGTAGCAAAAGGCTTGTTTCTGGAAAACACGCCACAGAATATTTGTTTTTTTTCAAAATGTTTCTTCATGTTGCACTATCTGTCTATCTTTAATCTACATGTTGCAGTTATTCATGCTAAAGTGAAGAGTGTGGAGACAGGAAACTGCAATGAAATACTCACGATAGTCGACGTGAAGGAAGTGTTGAAATCTTCCACTCCAGTCCCGCGTTCTCTAGTTCCTTTGTATACCAATTCCTCTTGTCAGTGCCCACCTCTTCTACCAAACCAGGATGTCCTCATTATGTGCTATGAATGGCACTCAAGGTAAGGAAACATAACATGCTGAGAAGATTATGTTGATGTTTTGTATTATAAATACAGCATTTTGTATAAGTGAGGGCAGCAAACTGTGCCGTCTGTCACATCTGTTAAACTGAATGGGTATGCTCCTATGGGCATGGCAGTAGTGTATACTGTACACATGGAAAGAGAATAGTATACTGGCTAGAGCAGGGGAGCCCAAACTTTTTGGGCAGTGGGCCAGTCACGTGGTTCAGGGGGCCGGTCACTATGGCCCAGGAGCCGGATCCGTCCCCCAACGTCAATTCATTCAGCCTGTGACGCCCTATTTGGCACATTTTATTTCTGCTTCGGGGCTAGAGTGTTATACTGAGCTCAAATTTCTTTTCATTCATGAAGCCTAAGGAGTTGGGTCACCTCTTACCATTCCGTTTATCCTGCCAGGAAGGGTTGCTATGTGTGTTCCCATAATCTCCTTAGATAGTGTGATGTGCAGTGATGAGTTGTTACTGGTTCGGACCGGTTCACCTGAACTGATAGCACCCATCAGGAGGGGGCTGCGGAGGTGGTGGTAAACCCCTGGGCGACTGGTTCGGTCACCTCTCCAGCCCCACTATGGAAATGTATTTCTGGGCAGCCAAAATGGCTGCCCGGAACTGCGCATTCATCAAACCTCCATTTGATGCATGCACAGTTCTATTTTTTAGTGCGCATGCATCAAATAGAGGTTTGATGCATGTGCACTAAAAAATAGAACTGCTCATGCGTCAAATGGAGGCTTGACGCGTGCGCAGTTCCGGGCAGCCATTTTTTATTATTTTTTTTGCTCCGCCCATGACATCATGATGTCAGCTCCACCCATGACGATGGGGTAGCAAAAAAATTGACAACCCACCACTGGTGATGTGTAATAATATGCAAATAGCAATAATAAGCAGGAGGTACACACATTCTTTGCACTGTGGAATGTTCTTGTTCGGGGCATTTCCTCAATGGTCAGCATGTATTCTGTATGTGTTCAGCATAGCCATCTACCCTTTGGTTTCTCACTCCTCCCTAAGCTTTTCTCACTACAGATATTTGGTACTTTTGCAAACCTCATGCTTCTTCAGAAACCTCTGGTCTCTCCCACTCATGCAGGGGGGAAACCAAAGATCACAACCAGTACACACGAATGGAACCTGCAACAAAATGATGCAGCTTGAAATGCTTTTCAGAAAACTCCATTCCATCGCCAACTCTCTTGGTTTTCTGTTCCCACCCTTTCTGCCAATTAGACCTCTATACTCACAGAGTATTCTCTGGCATAGAACCTGTGGTTTGGCTGATGGATTTCCTCATTGCTCCCCCTCCCTTTTTTATTTTACAAGTCTTTTGTTTCTTTCTGGCCTGCCGGCCCTTCTTTTTCATAAGTAGCTGGTTTCATTTGGACTAGATAATACACTGAAGGAGCCATAGTGGCTTAATGGTCAAGACACTGAACTTGACAAACAAAAGGTCGGCAGGCCATCAGTCCAAGACCTGAGTGCTGCATGATAGAGTGAACGCCTGTCATCCGTCCCAGCTCCTGCCAACCTAGCAGTTTGAAAGCAAGAAATTGCAAGTAGATAAATAGGTACTGCTTCGGTGGGAAAAGTGGCAGTGTTCTGTGCACTCCGGTGTCTAGTCATGCCCGCCACATAACCACAGAAATGTCTGCAGATGCAGACAGCACTGGCTTTTTGGCTGTACATGGAGATGAGCACGGCCTCCTAGAGTAGGACACGGCTGGCTTTCACGCAAGGGAGACCTTTATCTAATGTACTGAATTTGGCAAATTAAGTGAACTGTGAGTATAGCTGCTGCTGGTGATGATGATAAAAATTGATCCCCATTCCAAACAAGTGGATGAAGCTTTTAATGAATCATGCAGGGTTATTATTGTCTCAAACCTACCTTCACGGAAAAGTCTATTGTTAGTACAGCACCAAGTTCGTTCACTTCATGGATACCAACCCCCTAGACCAGTGATGGCGAATCTTGGCACGCCAGCTGTTCTTGAACTTCAATTCCCAGAAGCCCTGATCAGCAGGAGTATTCTGCATACCTCGCAAGCCCTAAATATTAAACTAGAAGAGGCTAGGCCACCGTTCCTCAAACCTGACTCTCCAGGCGTTCTTGGATTACAATTATCAGAAGCCCAATTTCAGCACTCCTGGTGATCAGGGCTTCTGGAAATTGAAGTCCAAGAACATCTGGAGAGCCAGGTTTGAGGAACCCTGGGCTATGCTGAGACAATGGGGAGCTAAAACACACCCTATTGATTGGATGCTGAAGAGTATCTCCCACCAGGACAAGGTTCTGGCTGGATCATGTGACTGGATCATCTGGATCATCTGGAAATCACTTGATAGAATTTGAAGTGAAGTAGAAAGATCAAAGAATAATCAAGTAAATGGAGCTACAGTACTTGGATACAAGACAGATTTCTATGAATGTCGAGAAATTCAGTCCACTCAGCACTTGTGTGTAATTTATCCCCCCGGGGACAGTGGTAGCTTAGTGGTTAAAATGCTGCACTTGATGACTGGAAAGTCAGCAGGTCAACAGTTCGAGACCTGAGTACTGCATGGCAGATTGAACTCCCGTCTCTTTCCCAGTTCCTGCCAACCTAGCAGTTTGAAAGCAAGAAATTGCAAGTTGATAAATAGGTTCCACTTTGGTGGGATGATAAGCAGTGTTCCATGTACTCTGGTATTTAGTCATGCCAGCCAAATGACCATGGAAATGTCTGCAGACACAGACAGTGCTGACTCTTGGTCTACAAATAGAGATGGGCACTGAACCCTAGAGTCAGATACGGCTGGCTTTTGGCCAAGGGCAACCTTTGCCTAATTTGCGCCCCATCGTGTGTACAAAAGAAGCTCTAGTAAATGGCTGAGATAATGCAATTGGAGCAACCCACATCTGGTCAAAAATATTCTTACTGTTTTAACCATATAATTTGTTATGACTCTAACCTATATTTCATGCATATCCATAATTTTAAATCATGCAACAATCTGATATGAATAAAGAAAGAGCCTGGATCAGAGAACAAGCATGTTTGGAGGAGGAGCTGAGTTCTCACAAAATGGACAAGACTGCTGTGTAGCTGACACTTTTGAGGGAATTCGCTGAAACATGTCCAAAAAAGAATCAACCAGAAGAAAGGGTAGAAAATGCTGCTGCAGTTGAACCCTCCCAGAAGAAGCTGCGGCTACAATCAATCCTTTGCATGTTTACTTGGATTTAAGTCCCATGAACACAATCAGAGGCCAAGTTCTGCTTTACCTTCCCCTTAAATCAGGAGTTCTCAACCTTTTAAAGCCAGGGGCCAGATCATGCTCCCTCAGATTGCTTCAGAGACCGGACAGCCATTTTGCCCTTTCTCCACCGCATGGCACTTCCTGGTGTGGTAGAGGTGGCGGGAGCGTATAGTGGCCAACCGTCACGGATTCTCAGGGACAGTCCCGATTTGAGAGGGGGAATCCCGAGTTACCATTTTTAGGAAAATGGTCACGGAATTCCCCCATGACGTCCCGGCTGTCCCGATTTCTCTTCAGCAGCAGGCATTTTTTAAAAAAAGGAGCAAAAAATGGCTCCAATAAACTGTGCATGCTGCGCAGAAACTCAATCTGATGCATTGCGCATGCATCAGATTGAGTTTCTGCGCATGCACAGTTTATTGGAAAATAAGCCATGTGCCGATTTTCTAAAAATATAAGCCACCCCCCGAAAATAAGGCATGTGTTATGAAAAAACACAGCCACCCCACTGCCTGCTCGGACACAGAGAATACACCCCCCAACTGAACTCTGCTTACCTTCAAGCTCTGCTTATTTTCTCTCCCGACTAACAGCTGATGAGACTAAAGAGGCTTTTTTTTTTAACTACAAGAAGGAAGGGGGAAAAACTCAGTGATTTGATTGGCTCTCTATGTCAGCTGACATAGAGATCCAATCATATCGCTGAATAGGTGTTTCCCCTAGTCAGCGATATGATTGGCTCTCTATGTCAGCTGACATAGAGAGCCAATCAAATCACTGAGTTTTTCCCCCTTCCTTCTTGTAGTTAAAAAAAAAGCCTCTTTAGTCTCACCAGCTGTTAGTCGGGAGAGAAAATAAGCAGAGCTTGAAGGTAAGCAGAGTTCAGTTGGGGGGTGTATTCTCTGTGTCCGAGCAGGCAGTGGGGTGGCTGTGTTTTTTCATAACACATGCCTTATTTTCGGGGGGTGGCTTATATTTTTAGAAAATCGGCACATGGCTTATTTTCCAATAAACTGTGCATGCGCAGAAACTCAATCTGATGCATGCGCAATGCATCAGATTGAGTTTCTGCGCAGCATGCACAGTTTATTGGAGCCATTTTTTGCTCCTTTATTTTTTGGCCCCGCCCATGACGTCATGACGTCGTGACGTTGGCCCCGCCCATGACGTCATGACGTTGGCCCTGCCCCACTATCCCGGATTCAGTTTTGTAAGGTTGGACGCCTTACGGGAGCGGCACATGAAATGGTGCCGTGGGCCACATCTCGCCCATGGGACACAGGTTCCCATGGGACACAGGTCGAGAATCCCTGCCTTAAACAGTACTCCGAAGGCTGTTACAGTCATGGCAGGAGCTAATATATCCTGCCATCAATGATGCTAGTAAACATCCATCCTCTTTAAGAATAGCTTCACTGAGCCAGAACAAGGCTTACTTTTTGGAACTGGATAAACAAAGTGGCAGTGCATCAGTGATTTCTGTTATCTGTCTTTGAGCTCAACTGAGGAGCAAAGCCTACAGCACGAACATTTAGAGCCATCCATAAGAGTGACTAAGACACTGACTGGGAGGCAGAAGGTCAGCAGTTCGATTCCCAAGTGCTGCAGAATGGAATGAGCTCCCATCTTTATCCCAGCTCCTGCCAACCTAGCAGTTCGAAAGCAAGAAATTGTAAGTAGATAAATAGGGACCACTTCGGTGGGAAGGTAACAGTGTTCCGTGTGCCTGCCACATGACCACGGAAAACATCTGCAGAAGCAGACAGCGCTGGCTCTTCGGCTTTGAAACAGAGATGAGCACTGACCCCTAGAGTCAGATACAACTGGCTTTCAAGCAAGGGAAACCTTTACAAGAGAGTAACCTCCAGGGAAGGTGATGTTTCACCATAGTAAGAGAAAACTAATGAGATTGTGGAACTGAATGAATATGTGGAATTTATTCCGAGAAGGAGACCAAATGTAGGGCTGCATATCTTCTTCTTTTGTTTATTAGTTGGCAAATTTTCTTTTGGAATATTCTAGATCCGTTTGGATGTTCTGGATTTTAGGATTGCTCAAAAGGTGGAGAAGGCAATTTGTTGCTGTTCTTTATTTAAATGAGGATGAAGTCCTTATTCTTTCCATATTTCTTTTCACTCTTGATTTGCCCTAAGCTTCAGTTTGCTCTGGGAGTTCTTATGGAAATGCATAGAAATGTTATCCATCCTAGGTGAGGCCAGCGCAGATTTGCATAAGGACAGCTTGATGTTGGCAGTTTTGTTTCTAAACCTTTCTCTAAGATTCAGAGCATTCTCTTAATTTTTTACTTCAGTTTCTACTTCCTACATTTTTCTTTCTCTTACATTTATGGCATCCATTTTTAATAACGTTGCAAAACACAGGACAGAATAAGAAACAGATCCAGGGGCTCTGGTGATAAACCTGACCTTTCACTGCCATAATTATCACACTTATGAAAGCTTAGAAAAAAGAAGAAAGATGAGTGTCAGAATATCGTGGCTGGTGAAAAAGGCGGGTGAAAAAACCCTTCAGTGGAATTTAAATGTTTGATCTTTGATTTTTGGGTAAATAAGATGAAATTAAATAAAACACATGTGATGGCATTTGATTCTGAGGTATTTTAGAGTTACAATGCTTTACTGTAGCCCAAAACTTTCGAAATGTGCTCAGGTCTAGACAAAGGCATGGAGTTCTATGTTTCACGGAGCAAATTTACCAACGTTTCTAAAGGTCATTGAGGTTTTTGTTTTTATTTTATGTACTTTGTCAAAGGATTTGGGGGAAAGACGACAGCAAAAACAGAATATTATGTTTCCCATTGCATCTGGTTGTATGTAAACAGGATTGAGTTGCAGTGGCTTTTTAAAATGTCAGAAGTAATGGTCTTTTCCTTGAAAAGTGCTGAAAGAGATACCATGATGATTCTGTCACAATTATCCATCGTTTCCTAATTATATTGCTTTCATCTTGCCTAAAAGGGCATGGAAATCGTGGAAATCTTATTCTGAATTAGTGCTGTTACAACAGAAGATCATCATAAACAGTCAATGTGGCACAAGATTGGGTCCAATGATGCTGCTATCCGTGTTGTAGGAAGTTTGTGATAATTTTTCTCTACCAAATGTAAAACCACAACGGTGCTATGCCCATACATAAAGGTCAGGCTCCTTAGCTCATGAACCCATTTAGCATTAAAATCCTAAATGCACTCTTTGTGGGCAAATATCTCAGCAGATTATGCCATGTGCTTTTCGTTTAGCTGTGGTAGGAATGTGATGAGTACTTGCAACTTTTCTTGACAATTTATTGAGTCTTATAATGTGGAGACTTCTCCCTGCAATGGGTGAGATTTCCCAGCTTCCCACAAAAACGAGACCCTCTTTCTGCTTCCCTTCTAACCCCCCTCCCCATTTTTTGCTTCTTCTCTGAAGAAAACATCTAAACTTTGCACAGTTTAATGTTCTTTCTTGGCAAATCCGCCATTCTTCACAAAAATGAATTCTGCATAGCCTGCTGTTTCATCTGTCCTTTCCAGGTGAATCCTGTGCAGGCAAGATACCATTCTGCACAGGAATTATAACAACCCTATGTAGGTTGACATTTTGTCCAGAAAAAGGACCATGATACCTTCAAGAAATCCCACAATGTTTCTAATAAGATTTCCAGAGGGAGGGGAGTCACATTGTAAGGAGAAAAGAATGCTTCCCACCCAGTGATGGGCAGCCAAAAATTTTACTATCACACTGTGGGTGGAGCCGATGTCATGGGCGGAGCCAACATCATGATGTCATTTATTTATTTATTTATTTATTTATTTATATTTATTATCCCGCCCCAATCAGGTGAACCCGACCCTAGGCGGGTCATGATGTCATGGGCGGAGCCAACATCATGATGTCATGGGCGGAGCCAACAACATGGGTTGAGCCAAAGTAAAAAAAACCCATAAAAATAAGTACACATAAAAGTACAAATTAAATAGACATAAAACACATAAAATACACATAAAAATACACGTTAAATACACATAAAAATACACATTGAATACACATAAAACACATAAAAATACACATTAAAAATAAATACACATTCAATGCACAGCGAAAAGGTAAGTCACCGAGGTGGTCCCTCCCCCCCCCCAAAAAAAACCCCCAGCTGCTACTGGTTCTCTGGGACACCGGGAAAAGCTACTACCGGTTCTGATGAACTGGTGTGAACTGGCTGCTGCCAATCACTGTTCCCACCCCACCCATTACTTTGTCTCTATCAATAAATGGCTATGACAGTCATATGCTTAAGTTGTGGTAATTCTATTTATTGGACAGCAGAACCTTAAAATGGAGAGGAACGTGCTGTCTGTGATGAAGTACAGATGTTGGCAAGTGGCACAAAACTTGAGTCTTTGGCTAGATCATGAAGATTCATTTTAAATTTGAAAAGGCACATCCAAAATTAATTTCCAAATAATACCATTATTGATGCCTTATTCTGGGGTCCTACTTTTCTGAATTTTAGTGGAAAATACCATGGTGCCGAGGAGCCTTGGTTGGCTTCAGACAGCTGGGCAGCCAGACATGGTGCAGAAAACTATCTGTCTCATGAGTGAAGCATGGCCATAAAGCTGCCTTTGTAGACAAATGTTTCAGTTTACTCATTTTACTCCAACTCTTCTGGAATAGATTGGGAGAAGGAGATCAGTTGCCGTGGATATAGCAAATATAGAAAATACGTATTGCTCAATAGATGACATATGTCTATATGACATATATGTCAATAGATATGTCTATAAATACATATGCTATAAAGTAGAGAAATAAATAAGAACATCCTGGAATTAATGTGAAAATAAAGAGGCTTGTATCTTGTAGTAGTTCAGCTACATCCACATGTTTATTCTCACAGATTTTCTCTGGGCTCTATTTGCTAGCCCGAAAATTGATTGACTAAAATGTGGGCATCTGTCCTTTCTATAGTGATATCTGAGATAAACTCATATCCCCACTGCTCTGCAAATATCCTGGTCGATCAAATGGCACTGACCGTATATACAAGTATAAGCCAACCTGAATATAAGCCAAGGTACCTAATTTTGACACGGAAACCCAGGAAAATTGTTTGACCCAAGTATAAGCCGAAGGTGGGAAGTGCAGCAGCTGATAGTGAGTTTCAATAATCAAAAATACATGAAAATATGGTAAAATTAATTAAATTGTTGGTGCGTCTCACTCCGGTGCGGTCTTGGGACCCTTGTCGTTATTGACCTGAGTATAAGCCATGTCTCCCTTTTGGGTCTCATTTTTGAGGCTAAAAAACTCGGCTTATACTCGAGTATATACGGTACCCTCATTGGCTACTATCAGATGAAAGTTCCACTTTTACCAGCAATACTGCCAAGTTTTGTGCTACAGCGATCAGGATTAGAAGAACAATTCTTGGAAGCCCCTAAGTGGCACCAAAGCACTAATTTAAAAAACTGATTTTCTTCTATTTCTTTTAACTTTGAATGGACATGCTTTTAAATAATATATTTAAGCATCTGAATTTAAAAAAATAATTACCTCTCATTTTACTGTGCTGGTCATTGACATAATAAAGATTTGGTGGATTGATTGATTTAAGATAGACTCTCGGTTACATTCTATTCAGATGCAAGTTTCAGTAAATTCGTCGGATTGAAGGGGCAGTGTGAGCACATCTCTTCCACTATGGAAGTACTGTACTTAGTTTTTACTGGAATTAACCTAGTGCTTTTTATTGTGTTCTTTTATTAGAAAATTAACTACACTGAAACCTTGGTTAATGTAATTAATGCGTTCTCTGGGACATTTCTTACAGAGAAAATTACTTTAACCAAATTTCCCATAGGAATGCACTGAAAACCAAAATACTTTAACTGAAATGTGGTTTCCCATAGGAATGCATTGAAAACCATTTAATCCGTTCTGGGGGGGAAATCCGTAAACCGAGCCATTATTTTCTATGGATTTCTTTTTGTTATGTGACTTTTCTGTTAACTGAGCCATTTGTTAACCGAGGTTCCACTGTATATACAGTGGAATCTTGGTTAATGTTATTAATGCATTGTCCGGGACATTTCTTACATAGAAAATTACTTTAACCGAATTTCCCATAGGAATGTAATGAAAACCAACATACTTTAACTGAAATGTAGTTTCCTATAGGATTGCATTGAAAACCAATTACTGTATTCCATTCCGGGGGGGGGGGGGGGAGGGGATCCATAAACCGAGCCACTATTTTCTATGGATTTCCTTTTGTCATGCAATTTTTATGTTAATTGAGCTGTTTGTTAACCAAGGTTCTACTGTATCTCTTTGTGCCCTGCTTATTTCTATCATTATTCCAGGTTGATGCTTCTGGATGGTTGCTCTGTTGAAAAATGGAAGGATCCCTTAAGTAAACGGTTTAAGGTAAGCGCATTTACAAGACACTTCAAACATGGGATGGGATATATTTCCCTTTTAATGGTCTAAAAAGTTTGTTGAACCACAGTCAGTAATGGCGTAAATGATACCCAGTACAGAAGAACATGCTAAACCACCAATAAAACATTTTGCCATATTTATCCCTGAACTTAATACTATGGAAAACGGCAATTATGAGGTTTTTGGCAAACATTTGGATCACTCGGTATGGCTATTGTTATGATTAGCCATTAAGTACATGGGTATAAGAAGCCCTATTGAATAGCAAATTAACATACACTGCCACTGTATATCAACAAGATGCTATTATGTGAGCATAAAGGTAATGATATATGCTTTTGCGCTCCAGGATTTCAGGAGAATGTATTGCAAAAACCGCATGCTTGGCAGGCTAGTTAAAATCTTTTCCAAACTGTTTCAGGGAATGTTTGTATCCCACTGTTCATCGTGCTGGAAATTCCCTTTGAGACGTTCTTTGTCCTGTTTTCCTGGAAAATGCTGAGAAGCCAGTTTTTCCTTGGAGCACGATAGATCAGAGTTTTGAAACAGCATCATACACACTGGCATTTTATGTCTTATCTAGTTATAGCCATGTGCTGACAAATTGGAACTGGCTTAGTAGTGACCCTAATAGGGCTTAAATAGTGAGATATTTGAGGAGTGGTTTTACCAGTTCCACACACCCAGTAAGCATCCATAGCAGAGCCAAGGATTCAAACTCTGGTCTGTAAAGTCCTGACTCATCACTCTACGCACTACACCATGGGAGGTACCCAGAAATAGTATGTGCCAATGAATGCTTTAGTCTAAGTCAGTGGTTCCCAACCTTTTTTTTTTGGCCATGTCCAACATAAGCATCTCTAAAATCCTGATTCCTCTTCCCCCATCCCGGTGACATATAATTCTTATTTTTCAAAAAGTGAACTCCTATCCACATGATGGAAGCCGAAAAGGCCATTAACCTAGTCTAACTCAATCTCGAATTGCCACATACCCCCGTGGGGCATGTGCCCCACATTGGGAACCACAGGTCTAAGTGGTAAGAATACATAAATTTTGTTCATCTAGTAGAATAGCTGGAAGTATGAAAATGTATGGCAGTAAATGCAAAGAGCATCTTCAAATGTGACATGGCTAGAATAGAAGTGATTCCTCTTCTCCCTCTACTAGACCACCCAATCACACATATATGGGATTTTTTCTTCTCTACTATTGCTTCATAAAGGGGCATTAATTGTATTACCTTTTCCTTTTCACTACTGGCAGCTATGAATTTTCTTACACTAAGCATTAGGATATCAGCTAGTGGGTTAATTTAGGGTAAGAGTACAGAACACGTCTAGCACACATTTGAAGAGTTGATCTCTCAAATAGTGAATGATGTCTGTCAGAAGATATACAGTAATACCCCAGATAACGATTGCATCGGATAACGCTAGAATCGGATAACGATGCAAGTTTTTTGGAAAAAACTTGCATCGGATAACGATTCTGGATAATGATTCTTAGCGTTATCCGATGCAATGGTCTGCGGGTGTGGAGTGGTTTGGATAGAACAACCCAATCCACCCCCCACGTGCAGCGGTCTCTGCGACTGCAGTAGGGTCAGGGAAAGCGCCTTTCCCTCGACCCTACTGCAGTTGAAGAGACTCCTTTTCTCTTTCCCTCCCTATATTTAAACTACAGGGAAGGGGGAAAGAGAGAGACATGATTGGTTCTCTAGATCTTCCCTGTAGCCTCCCCAACCCCCGTCTGACGTGTGTGCCCGTCCGATGTTTGGAAAGGGTACGGGGAAGATCCCCGTATCCTTTCTAAACATCGTGCAGGCGCGCGCACGTCAGACAGGGTTTGGGGAGGCTACGGAGATCTTCCCCGTAGCCTCCCCAACCCCGTCTGATGCGTGTGCCTCCGTCCCTCTTCCTTCCTTCCTTCCTCCCCCTCTCTCTTTCTCTCCAGCTCCTTCGCCGCCTCTGCTCTTCGCCAAAGCCGCCAAAGGCGCCGCTGCCTCGCCAGTTGATCCTAATGTTTCTTAAACTCCCTTCTTTCGTTCTTTCTTTGGCAATTCCAAAGAAAGGTGACTTCAGCCCAGCAGCGGCCGCGGCTTCATCATCTCCCCACCACCACCCGAAATGAACCTTAGCATTTGCCGCGGGTGGTGGTGGTGGTGAGACGACGAAGCCGCGGCTGCTGCTGGGCTGAAGTCACCTTTCTTTGGGATCGCCGAAGAAAGAAAGAAAGAAAGAAAGAAAGAAAGAAAGAAAGAAAGAAAGAAAGAAAGAAAGAAAGAAGGTAGTTTAAGAAACAACAGGATCAACTGGCGAGGCAGCAGCGGCTTTGGCGGCGGCGGCCCCTCTTCCTTTCTTCCTTTCTTCCTTCCTTCTTTCCTCCCCCTCTCTCTTTCTCTCCAGCTCCTTCACCTCCTCCGCTCTTCGGCTTTCCTTCCCCAGCGCAGGAAGCTGCCCGGCTGCTTGCAGAGAGAAAGAGAGAGAGAGAGAGAGGGAGAAGGAGGAGAGAGGAGGAAAGTCAAGGAAACTTTTTGCTCCCCTGCCGCCGGGGGGGAGGGGGGAGATTTCGGACAAGCTTCCCCTTGCTCAGATGCGCGGTTGCGCACCTAAGCAAGGGGAGGCTTGTCCGAAATCTCTCCCCCCCCCCCCGGGTGGCAGGGGAGCGAAAAGTTTCCTTGACTTTCCCTTGCACTCTGTGCCGGTTACAATGTACATACAGTACCTGTATCAATAGGGAGTTGACATTATCCGAGCCAGCTCCATAGGATTTTAACGTTATCCGATACATGTATCATTTTAAAATGACTACCTCTTAAATCAAATCCCGCTCAAGTGGCTGAGACACTGACTGGGAGGCGGAAGGTCAGCAGTATCAGATAAGGCTAAAAAGCGGATAACGTTAAGACTTGTGGAACGAAGTCTTAACGTTATCCGGGGTATTACTGTAATTTACTTCATCTTTGCATTCTTGTGTTCATTGTGGGTTGGACTTAATTTGCAAACCAGACTCTAGAGGCAATTTTCTCCCAATTTTCTTTGTCAAAGGGAAAACAGGTTAATTGGAGGGTACAGTTTAGGCCAGGAAGCTTTCTTTACACTTTAGTTCAGGGGTAGGCAACCTACTGCCTGTAAGGTGGATCTGGCCCATGGTGCCAAATAATCTGGCCCCTGCTCCCGCTCTAGCTGCCGCCGCCGCTAGAATCAGCCACAGACTCGTTTGTGGCTGTCATAAACGCATTTACGACAGCTGTAAATGGCGGCAGCGGGGGACCACCAGTCCAGCCCCCTCAACTGTCTGAGGGCATGTGACCTGGCCCCCAACTTAAGATTGGCAACACTTGCTTTACTTTAACCTTCCTTCTCAACCAGTATTCTTTTCCTTTTAATCAATAAAAAAAGCATTGTTTTGAGCCAGGTTTAATAAGAATCCTGCCTCAAAACAATGCTTTCTTATTGGTTTAATAAGAATCCATGGGACTGCAGTGGGTCAAGTGGCTAAGACGCTGACTGGGAGGTGGAAGGTCAGCAGTTCGATTCCTGAGTACTGCCGGATGGAATGAGCTCCTGTCTTTGTCCTAGCTCCTGCCAACCTAGCAGTTTGAAAACAAGAAATTGCAAGTAGATAAATAGGGACCACTTTGGTGGGAAGGTAACATGCCTGCCACATGACCATGGAAATGTCTGCAGAAGCAGACAGTGCTGGCTTTGAAACAGAGATGAGCACTGAACCCTAGAGTCGGATACGACTGGCTTTCAAGCAAGGGAAACCTTTACCTTTACTTAATAAGAATCCACCTGGAATGGGTGGGTAAAAGATGCAGCACGGGTGTACTTTTTAGCTGTGATTTATTTATTTGTTCACACTTGTATGCCACCCTACTCGCAGAGCGACTCAGGGCAGCCAACATAGTATCACAGAACAAAATATCAAACACAATAATCCAGCAAAAGTTAAAAAACTAAAAGAATTAAGATATCAAAATCGTATGTCTCCTTTCAGCTCCACACATATCATTCTTCTTCTGCTATACATTATTGCAGCTCCACTACCAGCTGAACTGGTGTACCGTCCCATTGCTAGCAAGTTGTTTGTGTCTTTAAAAATTGGAGGATATTTTAAAATCCTTTTTCTCTCTAAATAATTCCCCCCCTAGAGATGGGAACAGCGACTCCAAGAACAGAAGCTGCAGGCTGCTGCAAATAAAATCCAGAATGCTAAAAACTCTGGTCATAGTGGGATGCCAAATCAAAACTCAAAGATTTCCAAGCCTGTGGTTGCAAGTTCTAAAAGGAGTAGTAAGCTCAAAAGTGACCAGAAAGAAGTCAAGCCCAAAAAAATGTGACCTTCAAATTTTCTCTCACGAAAGCCCACCACTTGGCCAGAGATGCATGTGTGTATTCCTTGAAGTCATCAATGTAAGCATTTACAATGCAAACATTTACAATGTAAAATAGACATTATTTGTATCAATTTATGGTTAAAGGATTGCTTTTTCACATTAAGCCACACATATAGTTCAGCGCTAACATGTGGTGAGTTGGTTAGAGTCAGCTGACTAAGCCTGTCATGCCAGTCATAGTTTACTAATACATATTTAAATACACTAGTCTAGGTTTTTAACGTGTGCCAGATATTTCCTCCATAGTTGTGTGTTACGCACTTATTCTCTACAAAAGGCTTCTGTTATTATTTCCCTCTCGATGGCAAATTCCACTTTTTCTTGCTGAACTATATGAATGTTTATGTAGCAAAAGCATCCTAAATAAAATGCATTTTTAAATAAATTTCTTTGAGTCAACTTCTGTTATGAATGTTAACTGTGGTACTTAGATATGTTACCAAAATCAGTACTTATGAGACTGGAAGAAACCCTCGGCTTACATAGTTACTGCATGAAACAGAGATTCTTATCAATCGGTTCGCCCGATTGAGGTGGGATAATAAATTTGAATAAATTTATTTATTTATTTATTTATTTATTTAGATTTATATCACCGCCCACTTGCCGTGGCAACTCAGGGCGGTTTACAATCAGGAAAAAAACCACACAAAACAAAACAACAATAACACACACACAACACAAACAACTAAAATCCATTCCTCCTTCCGGCCAGAGGACGTTAGTCTTTTCCTTCCCTGGGCAGATAAGGCCCAGGATTAGGAAGTGGGAGCTTCCATCTAAAAACCTTAAAACTTTTAAAAATTAAAAATTAAAAAC
Source organism: Furcifer pardalis (assembly GCA_030440675.1). Taxonomy (NCBI): domain Eukaryota; kingdom Metazoa; phylum Chordata; class Lepidosauria; order Squamata; family Chamaeleonidae; genus Furcifer; species Furcifer pardalis. The sequence continues at coordinate 54,398,004 of CP126897.1, forward strand.
TGAAAAAGATTAAAAACAGATTAAAAACACACCAGATGCTACAACTACTAGTTAAAAGTAGAAAAAGAGAGGGGCTCAGATCAACCAATGTGCTGGGGTCATTATACCTTCCATACCTCATATCTGTCCTGCCAGCCATGTTTTTAGATTCTTCCTAAAGGGCAGCAACTCTGTCTGGAGACATAGCTCCATTGGCAGGAGGTTCCATAGGGCCGGAGCAGACACAGAGAAGGCCCTCCTTCTAGTGCCAGAGAGATGTGCCTCCCTAGCCAATGGAACAACTAGGGAGCCTCTCCGGTCTGCTCTGGTGGGACGGGCAGATGTTCTTGGGGTGAGGCGGTCTCTTAAGTATCCTGGCCCATTCTTAAAATAGATTTACCCTGTATATACTCGAGTATAAGCCGATACAAATATAAGCCGAGGTAACTACAGTAAAACCTCGGATAACGCTAAAACTTGGTTCCACAAGTCTTGGTGTTATCCGATTTTTAGTGTTGTCCGATCCATGTTAAAATCCTATGGGATGGATCGGATAATGTAAAGCTCCATAGAGATACATTGTAACCGCACAGGCTTTAGCGGTTGTTATCCGATCCATTCCATAGGACCTTAACGTTATTCGATCCAATTCTCCTCCCCAGATTACTTAACGTTATGTGATTTTACCGTTATCCGATCCAATCGTTATCCGGTGTTTTACTGTAATATATATTATATATTATTTCATTTGTACCCTACTCTCCTCTGAAGACTCAGGGCGGCTTTACAACTAAAAACAATTAAAACACATACATAAAAATTAAAATTCAAGTTGAAAACGAGGAGAAAGGTGGAATATTTAAAAGAGCCAGGTGACCAAGTTGGCCGTCTGGCCCACTCCCCATACATGCCCCGCCAGCCAGGTCTTCACTCCTTTCCTAAACAGCAGCAATTCCGTCTGGAGATGTAACTTCGTTGGCAGGAGGTTCCATAGGGCCGGAGGGGACACAGAAAAGGCCCTCCTGGTGCTAGAGAGATAAGCCGAGGTAACTAATTTTGACCTGAAAAACCAGGAAAATAGATTGACCTGAGTATAAGCCGAGGATGGTAAATGCAGCAGCTGCTAGTGAGTTTCAATAATCAAAATACATGGAAATATGGTAAAATTAATTAAATTTTTGGCGCATCTCAATCTGACGCGATCTTGGGACCCTCATGGTCAATGACCCAAGTATAAGCCATTTCCCCTTTTGAGGGTTCATTTTTGGGAATAAAAAACTAGGCTTATACTCAAGTAGTTACAGTAAGCTATTTAAAGTTATAAACTGAAATGCCACAAACAGCACATTTATCTTTCATGATCATGGTATTGCTCCGAACACTCTGATAAATTGACTTCAATGCAGGAAAGCACACAGAGAAATTTACAAGTACACAATCTTCTGAACCTGTTCCCACCATGTTTAATGCTCCAGAGCCTGAATGCTGATGTTCCTGTCCTGAGTTCATGATTCAATAGTTTTCTCCCACAAACCTAGCCAGGGGCTGCCATGGTTGGCTGTAAAATGATTTGTGTCGAAATCTTTTATTTTCCATGTCTGACAACAGAACTCAGTTTTGCATGTGATTTTTCAACATTGTAGCACCATGTTTTTGTTGCACTGATTTCACATATCAGAAAACAAAACAAAATAAACAAAATAAAATAAAAAACTAAATAAAAACACTGTAGCACTTAATGAGTGTTAACATAATGAGTGTTAACCCATGCAAGAGATAGCATGCAATGCAGGTGGGTTTTCTTTTTTGTTTATAACGGAACTGAGGTAAAATGTTGATTTGGTACATCTTTGAGATGTTGGAGGCTTTTGAAACATAATTTGTACTGAGTTTATAAACATTTCTTTCAATAGAAAGTAATACTATTGGCGGATTCTGGGAGCTGTAGTTGGAAAATGTTAGGTTTCTGAATTCTCTGCCTGTGCTTGCATTGAAGGGAATGCTTCAATGTAAATGTAAACAAAACATTAGACCATTTCTTCTTCTTCTTCTTCTTCTTCTTCTTCTTCTTCTTCTTCTTCTTCTTCTTCTTCTTCTTCTAACTAATCCCCTTTTGAATTAATCAATAAATAATTTTATCTCTGTCTCTCTAATTCAAACTTCATTTGTCTATAATGGGCAGATAATGGTGCCTCCACCATGGGATTTTCTACTGGCAAAATAAGCCTGACTTCCTCCTGATTTAGCTGCCTTGTAGAGTTTCTTTCTGAGCCATTCATGCACAGTGTTAATTGGCTGTTAGGAGCCTGTTTGGTACATTGATTGGCCATTAATTGTAACCTTTCTTCTTCTCCATTTCCAGAGGATTATTATTATTATTATTATTATTATTTTACAAAGGGAGTAGTTTTCCCAAGGAGGCAGGCAAACAGGTTACTGTATTAGGTACTATATTAGGTACCTGTTCATTTGGCACTTTACTACTGTTTTACTTTTTAAAAGCAAGACTCACCTGTTGAACTGTCTAGGTAGGAGAAGAGGAGTTTCTACAGTAGTAAACCGATGTATGGTTGTGAGAGCTGGACCATTAGGAAAGCTGAGCGCAGAATAATAGGTGCCTTTGAGATGTGGTGCTGGAGGAGAGTTTTGAGAGTCCCCTGGATAGCGAGGAGAACAAATAGGTCAATCTTAGAAGAAATCAACCATGACTGCTCCATAGAAGGTCAAATAGTAAAGATGAGGTGAAAAGTACTTTGGACATCAAATGAGAAGAGAGGATTCACTTGAGAAAGCCTTGATGCTGGGAAAGGTGGAGGGCAAAAGAAAAAGGGGGCGGCCAAAAATGAGATGGCTAGATGGTATTGTAGAGACAATGGGCACAAAGCTGAGCGAGTTGAGGAGGATGGTGGAGGACAGAAGTCCCTGGTGGACAGTGGTCCATGGGGTCGCAAAGGGTTGGAATCAACTGTGCAACTGAACAACAACAAACCAATCTGTGCTGAGCAGGTTTGCATGCTTAGTACCAGAAGATAATACAGTATATACACTCCCAGAATGTAGCATTTCACTTAATAACAAAGATAAAATTGAACTTGTCACCTCAAAATTACCTTGCTCTTCTAACAAATATTACACCTCTGGTGATACTTTAGAGCAGGGGTGCCCAAACCTTTTGGACCACAGGCCGATCATGTGGTATAGGGAGCTGGTCACTAAGGCTTGGCGGCTGGGTGCAGCCCCCGATGCCAATTCATCCAGCCCGCGAAACCCTCATTGCTCCTGGAAGCGGAAGTAAAACGCGCCCATATGGGTGTGTTTTACTTCCGCTTCCAGGAGCGACGAGGGCTTCTCGGACCGGATGAATTGGCATCGGGGGCCACACCTGGCCCCTGGGTCTTAGTTTGGGCACCACTGCTTTAGAGTAAACTTAATGGATTTACTAAGACATCTGCAAAGATTCAGAATACCATGAGTTTCTAGATCATTAATTCTCCGAAAATCAAATCTTTTATCTTTGACTTTCCATTGTTTTTTTTAATGAAAGGGGAGAATGTAAAATAATTGCCAGCTTACAATTTGCACTTTTTTAATTTACAAAATATAGGAAACTATGATCGGCATTCCACTGTATGGAACAATAAATTTAAAGCCTATAGTGTTGCATTTTAATTTTAATTGTGTCATTTCTTAATATTACTGATATTAATTTTGCTTTACCTGTGTGAAGACCATTGCATTTATTACTTATATTAATTTTGTCTCACGTGGGAAGATAATTGCATTTATTACTTGAACACACACACACACACATTTTCTCCAATACAGACCACAAAATGCAGAAAGTAAAATCTGGACAGGTATAAAAATTATTTAATCATCTTATCTGACTGTACATTTCCATAGTGGTCCCTATTTATCTTTTTCCTCTGTGTCGCCTCAAGTGAAGCAAAAAACGCCATTTCCCCTATGGGTTTATATTTTATACACACGCAGCCTTTAAGAGCCCTGTAGGTAGCAGCAGAGTGCTTAGAGAGGAGTTCTTTGTCTGGAGTTTCAGTAGAGTTGCAGTTTCTTACTGTATTTTTCTGAGTTTTTTGTCCATTTTCAAAGCTTCTTTAAGGTAAGGAAGAGTGTTTTTAATTATGCATGTTTTCCTTTCAATGCTGCTATTGTTTTTGGGTGGTTTGACTGATTTTTGGAGGGTGGGGTGGGGTTTCTTTACCCCTATGGAGATGCCTCGACTTACAAACAAATTTGACTTACAAACAACTCTATGGAACTAATTTTATTCATAACTCGAGGTTTTACTGAATGTCGAAAAGATTGTACAGTAAAATCTCGGATAACGCTCCTGAGGGCATTTTTATGGGTATTATAGCAAGATTCCTGTCCACTGTGTAAATATACCTTTAAGACACCTTTAGAGCTCTAGACCCAGCTGTTCGCTGTTGAGGCATAGACTGATTACACAGCTGTGACTGCTTGGGTATGTGATGCAGGGCTGAGCACAGCTGTGACCACTTTGAGGGTGAGTCAGCAGCATTACAGTATAACTATAGCCCACCTGAGATGGGCTACTCTGAGGATATTCTGACTGACTGACTTACGAGGGAAGAAGATATGTTGCTTGAAGCTCTGCTGCTACTAAGAACTATCAGGTACTTTACACTGCTGAGAGGAGCATACTGACTAAGGCCTTGGGCAACTGCAGTTAGTGTTTGCTGGCAGGACTCTGTGTGTGTGCTCAGTGGACTTGAGCCTTCAGGATTCCAAGCCAGTGGTGGGATGTCAAAATTTTTACTACCCCACCATGATGTCATCACAGTGTGGGTGGAGCTAACATCATGACATCATGATGTCATGGGTGGGGCCAAAGAAAAAAATAAAAATAAAATAAATAATAAAATAAAAATAAGGACACAACCACCCCTCAACTCACCCACCCACCCACACAACACAAACCAATGGTGCTTTAGGCTAGCAGCTTCTCTTCCTCCTCCCTGCTTGGGAAGACAGCAAGGAAGCTGTGCATATGCACCAAGCACTGTAGGCGTGCATGCACACCAAGTGGATTATTATTCAACCAGTGAAAAGGTAAGCCCTGAAGGTGGTTCCCCAAAAAAAGCTGCTACTGGTTCTCTGGGACACTGAGAAAAGTTACTACCGGTTCTGGAGAACTGGTGAGAACCTGTTACATCCCATCACTGTTCCAAGCCCTGACTCAGCTGTGGGGCTTGAAGACAGACTGGTACCTGTGTATATAGTTCTGTGTCTATTGTCTTTCCCTCACCCAGAAGTAAACTGCACTTTTTACTGAGACTGTATGGGTGTCTTTACACCAAGGACGCTTCCGCTGTGCATACGGCCAAAAATCCTTGACAATGCTAAGTTGTGTTTTCACTCATCAATACTATCTTCAAAGTGTGCCCCCCCCCGGCTGAAGTCAAAGAAATATGCCCTGCTCTGGTTAGCCCCATGTAGTGCTCTATTGCTCTGGAGACGTTCCATTTCTCATTAGATATCCAACAAGTTCTCACCTATGTAGGCAGGGCTGGCCCTTTTCACTGGCTATTATAACTGTCCACCTACTGCACAAGTCAGAAGAAAGGAATATTGCTTCCACATAGCTCTTTATTAAGTAGATCATCATGCTTACTTGTTCTCAGGGACCTCTGGAATTATTTTATGAGAGCAGTAGCAACATCTTTCAGGGTACCCTTATACCGCACCTACGCAGGATCTCTAGATAGTTTTAGCAATCTGCCTTTGTTAGATACACCAACCCATATATTGATGCAAAAGAATAACTTCTTTTTAAATTCTTTGCCAACATCCTTTCCTCCTTTAGTGCATGAGCTAACCAATTGTCCATATCTAGCAGTCACAGAACCCAGTTGCTTACCTGTAACTTTTAAATGGTCACCTGCAAATTTACACACCCTGTCCTCCTCCCCTCAAGATATCTGGCTTGCTTTACATGGCACATATGTAACTAAGGGGATGTGTTAGGGCATGATCAGACATGTGTGCTGAGGAAGGTTTGGGCATGGTTTCATGCAAGGACATTCAAAGAATGGCTTTATGCTGGCATGGGACCTTTATGTGTGAGTCAAAGACCACAAAGAAGACCGAGATGTTGCATTAGAGGAAGCCATTTCCTCATAAAGCAGATGGTAAAATTTCCACTATTATCTATGGATTAAAATTACTATATTTCATTAGGAGAAAAAAAAAACTTTATGACATATGGGACTGAAAATAGATCATCTACAAAATTCTGTTATACATAAACATATTTGTGCTTTAGGTTCTCCAAATCGACATCACCAAAAACAAACTTAATGTTTTTTACAGCATGTTCTTCATCTGATGCTCCATGAACAGCATTGTGCAGAATATCTTTTGCAAATTTAGCACGCAGTGAATCAGGATTATCTTGTTTTGCCTGTTCTGGATCTGTTGGTCCCATTAATTTTCGCCAGTCCTCCACAGCATTTTCTTTGGTTAGGATCATTACCATTGATGGCCCACTGGAAAACCAAAGCATAGGAAAATTTGTGAGATATGAATTTCTGACTCCTTAGCTATAGGAAAAAATTATTTGTACAGTAATACCCCGGATAGCGCTAAAACCGCATAACGTTACAAGATTTTCAGAAAAATATTGTATCGAATAACGCGATTTTTAATGTTATCCGATACAGCCGTTCTTAGCAGCAGGGTGGCTGGAAAGCTGAATGGGGTTCTCCGTTCAGCTTCCCAGCAGAGGCGTAGCTACTGCCGTATCTGCCGTATCAATTATACGGGGCCCCTGGGCCATGGGGGCCCCCAACATGCGTAAGCAAAACAAATCTTTACCCTTCCTAAGGGCCCCCAAACAAATTTTTATACGGGGCCCCGCCAAGGCACGCTACTCTTCTGCTTCCCAGCCACCCTGCAGCTACGGAGGCAGGGGTGGGGAGGCTGGAAAGCTGATGGGGGGCTCCCCCGTCAGCTTCCCTAGCCACCCCACAGCTGTGGAGGCAAGGGCGGGTGGCTAGGGAAGCCGACAGGGAGTCCCCGTCAGCTTCCCCAGTGGGGAATGAACCTCCCAACCTCAGGCTCTGCAGCCAGATTTCTAACTCACTGAGCTATGTTGCCAGTTATGGTTTGCACTATGAATCAATGAATAACATAGATGCTTTTATAAACAGGTTATGCTGGGTACATATAGAAGTATTTTTAGCCCCTTATCACCATTCGTGAACCTTCACTCTTTGGAACCTTCTCCCAACTGAGCTGTGCCTACAGGCAGAGCTCCTGCCTTTCCGAAGAGGCTTAAAGACCTGGCTGGCGGAGCAAGTGTGGGGACCTAGGAATGTGGGATCCCATGCAGGTTGGCTGATTTAAGGGATTTAAGGGACAGCCACCCCTTTCTGCCCTTGTTTTTATCTGTTGCGTTGTTGTAATTTTTCTTATGAATTTTTAAGATTTTAACCTGTGATTTTAATCTATGATGTAAGCCGCCCAGAGTCGGGTCTACCCGATTGGGGCGGGATAGTAAATACGAGTAAATAAATAAAAATAATAAATAAAATAATTCGTGCCTTCTTATATTCACAGATTATCCATTTCCCATTTGTATAAAAGTTATACTTTTTGTCATTACATTACCAAGAGGACACCCGCCATATACCATCCGTTAGGGAGGCATGCCTCTCCAGCATAAGGGAAAAGGCCTTCTCAGTCGTAGCCCCCACACTATGGAACCTCCTACTGGTAGAATTACGTCTTCAGGCCCAGTTGCTACCGTTTAGGAGAACTGAAAACATGGTTAGCAAATCGGGTCTGGGGCCCAGGATTCTCAACAAGCTCCCCTTTTTGGCTTGTCTGAGGTTCCCCCCTCTCATAATTGTTTTTTTTACCTGTTTTTATACCTGTTTTAAGAGATCAATAAAGGCACAGCAGGAGGACAGCATTGTTATGTTGAAAGGGCTTTTAACTGTTTTTAATATTGTTTTTTAATTGTTGCTGAGCAGCCAGTGAGGTGCTCGCTGGACTGTGTACACGGCCCAGAGTCTATTGATTGGGTCTGTATATAAATCTATTGCAAATAAATAAATAAATAAATAAATAAATAAAATCTGTTACTCAAAATGGATGTGCCTTTATTTTTGCATGCATATGCACAGAACTAGTAAAATACTGAGTAAGCAGTCTTTGGAAACTAAAGGAGATGCTTTGTTCTTGAATTTGGTCCACAGGGAACTCAGCACAAACATGTTTCCACCACTCAGAACCTAACTATAAGCCACCAATCATCAGTTTCTTAGTTTAAATTGTCCGTAACACCCATTGCCACCACCCTGACCAACATACAAAGTTCCCATGTCATTACAAAAGGATCATTGAGCTCCTACTAGCTACTTGAGCTACGAAAAGTTCGGTGATATGAGGTTGCTCTTTGAGTTTATGTCTCTGAATTCTAGCTGTTGAGGAACACAAGAAGGCGAGTTCTGTTTCTGTTGCTTGAACTAGACAGGCTTTTTTTTCTTTTGCTCTGACCAGCCATCATAGCTTTTATAATCTAAATCTGCTGTTCCTGCTTCTTTGTATGGGAGGAACATGCTAATCAGTGGTGGTATGTGGTGGTGACGTCATGGACGTCGTGGGTGTAGCTGACGTCATGGCGTCATGATGTTGTGGGCGGAGCAAATAATAATAATAAAATTTTTTAATGTCTGCGCATGTGTCAAACCTCCATTTGACACATGCACAGTTCTTTTTTTAGTGTGCATGTGCCAAACCTCTATTTGACTCATACGCACTAAAAATAGAACTGTGCATGCATCAAACAGAGGTTTGATGCATGTGCAGTTCCGGGCAGCCATTTTGGCTGCCCGGAAATACATTTTTAGAGGGGGCCGGAGAGGCGACCAAACCGGTCACCCAGGGTTTTGCCACCACCCCAGCGACCCCTCCTGATGGGGTGCTACTGGTTTGGGCGAACCGGTCCGAACCGGTAACATCCCATCACTGATGCTAGTGTTCTTGTGAAAATATCAGGCAACAGTGCCTGTTTGTAGAGTTCAAAATTAGGCCAGTTACTCTTATTTTCTACTTCATTTTTTAAGAAACAGACACTTACTTAGCCATATAATCCACAAGCTGATTATAAAATGGTTTTCCTTCTTGGTTTTTATAGAACTCTGCTGCCATTTCAGGACTTAATTGCATTTCTTTCATTTCAGATATCAGAAACCCACTATCTTTTACTTTATTGATAATTTCATCTAGAAGTAAAAAAAAAGAGAAGAAAGTATATATTATTTGATAAAATGTACAGAACGAGACATTTTAAAACACAGCTAGAAAAATATTGTGGATTTACACTGGTTTTAGGTGTAATGGTACAAACTTCAGTTTAATCCTGTGTTTTAGAAATCTCTGCTGCATTCAGCAAATATGTAAGCATAAATTCTAAACTTTCAGACTAGGGTTGGTTTCTTTTAGTAAGTATTGCTCTTCAGTGAACATTTCAATGTACAGGAATTAGCAGTGGTGGGCAGCAACAGGTTTGCAACTCCCTGGGAGGGGGGTAGTAAAATTGGGTGGCCTCTGGGCAGAGGGGTGGCGAAATTGGGTGGCCTTCGGGCAGGATTTTTTTAAAGCAAAATTGAGTGGCCATGCCCACCTCCCTGCCCTGTCCCATTAGGTTTTGTCCCTGAAAGTGGTTCATGGTCTTCCTTGCTCAAAAGCCAGTCATATCCAACCCTAGGGTGCAGTGCTCATCTCTATTTACATCAAAAGAGCCAGTGCTGCCTGTGTTTGCAGATGTATACATGGCCATATGGCAGGCATGACTAGATCACCCATGACATAGGCCCCGCCCATGACATAGGCTCCACCCATAACGTAGGCTACGCCCGTGGTGTGGTAAATAATTTTTTTGCTGCCCTCACTGGGAATTAGCTGTTTCAAAGGGTGGGATGGGGGAATCAACAAAAAGTAAAAGTGGAGTTCACCATGGAGACAACCACTGAAGATGTTCGTAGCCAATGCCCCAATCTCTGACGCATGTATTTTTCATTAATAATGGCAAAGGTTTATGTATACCAGGGGTTTGTGTATACCTGTGGGCCGTAGTTCGGGCACCCCTGGTTTAAGCAGGGAAAATGGCTGCCTAAAATCCATCTCACCCTGTTGCAAAACATATCTGTTGCAAAACAGATTGCAAGGCACGTTTTACTTCCACTTCTAGTGGGAGGAACCACGTGACTGGCCCACTGAACCATGTGACCGGCCCACGGCCTGAAAAGTTTGGCCAACGCCTGATGTTTACAAACAGCATTCTCTCCTTTTGCAGTAAACTATCAGAGCAGCTTTCTCAGCACAAGGCCATTCGGTTTAAGGATGGAATTAGCAGGTGCCATCAACGCATGTATTAGGACAGCTGTTTTCTTGGTATTTACCTTTGTGCTCCTCAAAAGCAGAGGGTTTAATGACTGCTAAGGTGTTTTCCACAGGGAAGAAGAAGTCTAATTCTTTCGCAACTTGCTCAGGAGTAGAGCTTCCATGCAGTTGGTTGATTTCAGCACCTTCAACTGCAAACTCCGCTCGTAAACTAGGAACAATGGAATTAGCAAATTAAGTACACTGAGGGGGGGGGGGGAAGCAGAAGGCTTATGTTTCCAAATTATAATGGCAAGTTTTTTTCCTTTGTGCATAATCTAATTTTAAACATAAATATCTTTCCAGACAAACAAACAAAAAAAGACAAAAATGTTGTGGCACCTTGAAGACTGCTATATTTTAATGTGAATATTTGTGCATCGAGCCCACTTTCGTGAATCAAGTGGACTTGATCCACGTAAGATCACATTAAAATATAAGCAGTCTTTGAGGTGTTACAATGTTTTCTTTTGTCTGATATGTTTGCAAATATTCATATAGCTACCACTCTGAAAACTATAAATATATTGGATAGCTTTGTGCAATAAGAATGTTACCTGAATTTTAAGATCAAACATCACTGTTTCATTTTATTTCTTTTTAATGAAGTCACAATCAAAGAACCACTACATACACATGGGCCAAGGCATGAATATATGGGGAGAAGCCAACGCTTAATAGATAACATATGAAATAAAATAATACAAGGTTTGATATAAACCTCTGCAAAGGGGTTGAAATTATGGGCCCACATCCTACTTTGATACTTTGTTAGCCGCCCTGACTCGCGCTGCAAGTGGGCAGCATACAAGTGTAAACATAAATTTAAAAAATTATACCCCATGTACAAAGGGCTCTTGTGTGTATAGTTGTGCCCAGTGATGGGATGCAACAGGTTCACACCAGTTCACCAGAACTGGTAGTAACTTTCCCCAGTGTCCCGGAGAACTGGTAGCAGCTTTTGGGGGAAATCACCTTCAGGGCTTACCTTTTCACTGGTTCCCACACTGCGCGTGCGCACCAAGCACTTGGTGTGCATGCACACCTACAGTGCTTGGCGTGTATGCACAGGCTCCTTGCTGTCCTCCAAAGCAGGGAGGAGGAAGAGAAGCTGCTAGCCTGAAGCTCCCAATAGCCTGCTCCCCAGGGTAAGTGACTCACCTTTGGATGTAGTATGTCTGTGTGTATTTTAATGTGTATTTAATACCTTTACCTATATTGACGTACTACCACAGTTCTTAAAAAGGCCTGGTGGCCTGGCTTGGGGTTTTTAAGTAAAGTCTTGGAGTTACCTCATCAATAAGCTACACCTGTGCTGTTCCAATTGCTGTTCCAATTGATTAACAAAACTTATTCGAAAGTTTGGTTTTTTTAAAAAAATTTATGTACATGATCTGTTTATCTTGCACAACTCTTTGGGCCAGTAGAAATAGAATGAGGGTCATTTCTTAGGCATGGTTATTAAACTTCTTAGTATTAAAAGGAATGATCTGGTTACTGACCACCATTATACATCAGAGCAAAGTAAAGGGGCACGCAGACAATCCTGTGTTTTCTCCTTTGTGACAGGATCTTTTGCGTGGATGCAGCTTCACAATGGAGAAAACCTTAGTGCAGAATCTAAGGAAGGGGTGCCCAAAATTTTTGGGCTGTGGGCCGGTTATGTGGTTCAGAGGGCTGGTCACATGGTTCAGCAGGCAGGCCATGTGGTTCCTCCCCCTGGCAGCAGAAGTAAAACGCATCTTGCAATCTGTTTTGCAACAGGATGAGATAGATTTCAAGCTGCCATTTTCTCTGCTTAAACCAGGGGCACCCGAACTGTGGCCCACAGGATGGATTGGGCCCCCAAAGCCAATTCATCTGGCCTATGCTGCCCTCATTGCTCCCAGTAGTGGAAGTAAAACGCGCCCATAAAATGTGTTTTACTTCCACTTCTGGAAGTGATGAGGGCAGCATGAGCTGGATGAATTGGCATTGGGGGCCAGATCTGGCTCACAGGCTGTAGTTTGAGCATCCCTGATCTAAGGCGACACAACAAACCATCTGTGATACAATTTAAGAATATATATGGATCTTCAAAGTGATCAGTTGTAGTTTGGTATTTTTGCTTTCACTTTCATTAATTTTTTTTTATTTTTGCCACAAAATAAACTTGCAGATTTCTGCAAAGGCCATCCAGCTATCTTGTATTATAACTTCTCAGAAAAGGCTTGCTTGAAGAACTAGTGAATGTTGTCCAGATGAGGGCACTATTGCTACACAAGTTAGCAACATCACATGTCTAACTTTAGTACTACAAATACACAGTACAAATAAACACAATTTCATTATATCCTGTATTAAGATAATATACTAATTTCCAAAACTACCTTGTTGGGCATTGTTCCTTTGCTTCTTGAACTGTCTTTGGGCCAAGTAAGCCCCTCCATTGTTGTATTGCATTTTCTTTCACCAAAGAAAGTGCGAGTGTAGGCCCACTGTTGAGCAGAAATACAACAGCTTTTGTAAAAATACATGATTGCTACAAAATTAAAAATGTATTTTATGTGTAATTAGTCTTTTAAAAATACAATATCAACATCATCTATGCCAGGAATTCTTGGCTTGTGACCCGTGGGCTGGATGCGGTCCACAGCACCATTTCATGTGCCCCTCACTGTCTCCACAACACCAGGAAGTGCCATGTAGTGGAGGAAAGGCCAAATGGCTGTCTGGCCCCCAAAGCTGTCTGAGGTAGCGTGACCTGGCCTCTGGTTTTAAAAGGTTGAGAACTCCTGATCTATGTTATTAATTAAAAATAAATTTCAGATTTCTGTCAGAATTCAGTAAGTGGCTGATCAGAATTGATAAACTGAGAAACACAAATTGAGAAATTGTCAAAGGCATTTTAAAGGCAACTGTTAACATAACCTCTTACTAGAATAGCTTGTTGTGAGAACTGGACCATTAGGAAAGCTGAGCGCAGAAGAATAGATGCCTTTGAGATGTGGTGTTGGAGGAGAGTTTTGAGAGTCCCCTGGACAGCAAGGAGAACAAATAGGTCAATCTTAGAAGAAATTAACCCTGACTCCTCCTTAGAAGGTCAAATAGTAAAGATGAAGCTAAAGTACTTTAGACATCAAATGAGAAGAGAGGATTCGCTTGAGAAAGCCTTGATGCTGGGAAGGGTGGAGGGCAAAAGAAGAAGGGGGCGGCCAAAAATGAGATGGCTAAATAGTATTGTAGATGCAATGGGCACAGAGCTGAGCGAGTTGAGGAGGATGGTGGAGGACAGAAGTGCCTGGCAGACAGTGGTACATGGGGTCGCAAAGGGCCGGAATCGACTGTGTGACTGAACAACAACAGAATAGCTTGATTTTGAAAATACAGTAAACCCTTGACATACGAATTTAATTTGTTCCATGAGGCTGTTTGTATCTTGAAAAATACGTACAGTACTGTATATATCAGAGTATAAGCCAACCTGTATATAAGCCGGGGTAATTTCGACCTGAAAACCCAGGAAAATAGATTGACCCAAGTAAAAGCTGAGGGTGGGAAATGCAGCCACTGCTAGTGGGTTTCAATAGTCAAAATACATTAAAATATGGTAAAATTAATTAAATTGTTGGTGCATCTCAATCCGATGCAGTCTTGGGACCCTCGTGATCATTGACCTGAGTATAAGCCGTGCCCCCTTTTTGGGAATCATTTTGGGGGCTAAAAAACTCGGCTTATACTCGAGTATTTACGGTATGTTGAAAACACATTGCATTACCAGACGTGGCCACTAGAGGTCACCATATACTTTTTTGTATGTCAATTTTTTTCCTATTAATAATTTGCATGTCAAATCCAAACATCACCACCCTGATTTTGTAAGTAGAACTGTTCGTATGTTGTGGTTCCACTGTATCTAATTCACTAGTAGCAGAATTGATCACGTATCAACAACTCTTCTAGGATTTAAGAAAACTGGTTTATCTGTAAAATGAAAATAGACTGAAATAAGTCTGCTTGTTGCTTTTTGTCTAACTTACACGATTTATTTACAGAATTGTCTGGCACTATTCTCAAGTTTTTTCCAGCATTCACTCAAGGACATAGGTGGCTGCTGGACAAAACTGAAATTACTTCTTGACAAGCATGATTTACAGGACGATTTGTAAACCATGCCAGAACATTCCTGGGACTTTAGCAGTGTTATCCAACCATTGGCTGAATGGCAAGTGAGATCCAATGTGACCCAAAAGGTTGAACTCCATTGTTTAAATCAGCGATTTATTTTTATTTTTTTTGCTCAGTTCAATTGCACACTAGAGAAGCCATTGAGACATGAGATGCAGAAAAAAAATTGGAGCTTTTTTCTGAATGAGTTTATAAACTGAATTTCGTTACTTGCAGTAAAAGCAATTTTGTGTTCTTGTGAATAATACACACCTCTGATTAATATTGCTTCTCCTTAATTGCCGGGTACTGTATAAATCAATTATGCTGCCCAGAGACCTTTTGGATTTCAGGGAACTCTCATAGGCAGAATCGAAATAAATAAATAAATAAATAAATAAATTTTTGCTCTGAGAGTATGACAGAAAGTGGAAATAAATGGTGCACACTAGTTTTCCTTGCACAATTGCCCTTGTGTGCTCCATGACCCTGCATTTCATTATTGCCTGCTTTTCTGGACATGTACCTGGTCATTTCTTTTAGAAGAGCTGGAAAATAATCTTGACCTTCATGCTCCTTGTAAAACACACGGGCTTGCTCTTCTGTTAGGACCAGTTCTCTTCGCATTGCTATTTCAAATCCATCGTCTTCGATCCTTTTCAGAATAGAATCTGATGTAAAAGATTAGAAACGAGCAGTTGCAGTGATTTAACTACAGAATACACAACCAGGGCCCACTTAATAATGTGTGTCAACATTGTTATCAAGACCAATGGCAACAGGCCTGGAAGGTGCCAGATAGGAAAGCTGACATACACTATGAATACTAAAATAATTGAATTCTGTGTATGGGAGAACACACACAATGGCTGCCCCTTTCAGCGATGTTTTGCTGTATTTTTAAAGGCACATGCAAATGCCATACTTTTGAGGGAGTCCAAGTGGCTAATTTTCCAAACACTTAACTCTTTCAGATATAAGGACAATAACTGTATCAACATGGACAAAGGAATGTGCAGATCAATTTTTAAATTCTTCCTAGTCTTTCCACCATTTAATGACTACCGCATATACTCGAATATAAGCTGACCTGAATATAAGCCTAATTTTGACCTGAAAACCCAAGAAAATAGATTGGCCTGAATATAAGCTGAGAGTGGGAAATGCAGCAGCTGCTAGTGAGTTTCAATAATCAAAATACATGAAAATATGGTATAATTAATTAAATTGTTGGTGCATCTCAATCCAACATGGTCTTGGGATCCTCGTGGTAATTCACCCAAGTGTTAGCCGTTTTCCCCCTTTGGGGCTAATTTTTGGGACTAAAAAGCTAGGCTTATATTCGAATATATACAGTACATGTATTTCTGTGTGGTGCAATTGTGCTTTGTGGCTCTATCTTTTTGTGTATTTGCTGCAAATTTTAGATGCTCCTTTGGTGAGGAAATTCAGGACAGGTTAAAGGAAGCACTTATTTATACAACACAAATCATAGAATACTGTAATTGAGTTGGAATGAGCCTATGAAACCATCAAGTTCAATACCCTGCTTAATGCAGGAATCCAAAGCAAAGCAGCTCTGACAGATAGCTGCCCAATTTTCTCTTAAATGCTCACCATGTTGAAACACTTACCCCCTCTGGAAGTAATTACAGTAATACCTCATATAACATTAGTATCGAATAACACTAAAATCGCATAACATTAAGGAATCTGGGGGGAAGAATTGCATCAAATAACATTAAGATCCTATGGGATGCTTCAGATAACAACCGCAAAAGCCTGTGTGGTTACAATGTATCTCTATGGATCCCATAGAGGATCAGATAACACTAAAAATCATATAACACCAAGACTTGTGGAACCAGGTTTTAGTGTTATATGAGGTTTTACTGTAGTTCCATTGTGATACTGCTCTAAGATGTTTTTGCTAATATTCAACCTATGTCATCGTTGACTGCAACTCGTATCTGAGAATGCATTTTTTCCTGAAGCAGGAAAAATGCCACTGGTGTGAATTTGTTTAATGTGGATCCCATCTTGCCATGAAGTGACCCACACATTATGATCTTGGAACCATCACCCACAGCACACATGAAGCGCAACATGCAGGGTTTAACACCGAGACTGCAATGGACTGCCGCAGCCTTGAGGATATTGTCAAGGTATGCCTTCACAGCCAGTCCATCTGGCATGGCCTCCATGGGCTCTGCCTCCATGACTGTTCGAAATCAGAGTTCTTCGTCTGCTCATTTTGCCTTTTGGCCTAATATGATGGTTTCCAGTGGCATTTCCTCCACTGAGGGGACCACCACCCCAATGAAAGGGGCTCATCCGCCCGTAGCCATGGGCCCCTTTTGGGAGTCAGGTTAGTTAACTGCCGCCTGACACTCCACGTTTAGTCACTGGCTGCTACTCCATTACCGTAATGATGTCCGGCTAGTCAGATCTCCGCAAATGACCTAAGCTAAAAGGTGGGCAATAGCTAGATATCCTAGGAGAAACCAAAGGAGGAAAGGAAGCTTCTCTCTAGATATTCAAGAACAAAATCAATATCACAGAGCGATGGGCAGTTTAGTTGGGGTGTGGGAAGAATAACAATCATAAATGGATTATAATTGGATATTCCTTACAGCAGGAGTGGGCAATATTTATGTGGATCACAGGTTCTTTTAGTGCATCCCTGCCCTTCTATGATGCACTCCTCCACCCATTTTTGGCAAAGCAAGCAAATTGCAACTCCTGGAAGACCCCAGGTGTGGCAATTCAACACCCTTCTAGTCACTTCCACTTTTGCTGATCTTGTGGCAGAAAACTGGTTTCGAGACCTATCAAAGTTCCTCAACCTTGCCTTACAGATAAGACTCTGTCCTTTTTACAAATGAATAAGATCTGGCTGTATAGAGACTGAGATGGCTTAGTGGTTAAGCCGCTGAACTTGACAACTGGAAGGTTGGCAGGTCAACAATGTCCCAGCTTCTGCCAACCTAGCAGATTCAAAGCAAGAAATTGCATGTAGATACAGGTACCACTTCAGTGGAAAGGTAAACAGCATTTTGTACACTGCAGTATCTAGTCATGCCTGCCACATATCCACAGAAATGTCCGCAGATGAAGACAGCACTGGCTCTTTGGCTATAAACGGAGATGAACACTGAATTCTTGGATGCTTTTGAGCAAGTGCTTCCTTTACCTTTACCGAAAATTAGGCTGATATAGTTGCTTAACTCAAATCATCTGTCATATTCCTGGCAGAGATAAGAGCTGAACTAGGGACTTTGTGATAGATTTCACACAACACTGGTGGACATTGTGCTATGGCTATTCTTGGTTGAAATCTACAATACATTTCTATGGCAACCTCTGCCTCAGGCCCAAAGGTATTTCTCTTTGACAATCTATTTACCTTAGCAATAATGGCTTGACTTCCATTTACACCCACACTATGACAGACATAAGTATAGCTAATTTGTTGGTTGATAAAATCTAACACATAATTTATAATCTTGATCTGTTTTCCCTATTTATTCTAAAATTATAGTTAATACTAAGCATGTCTGAATGAGTCCATGTTCTATTTTTATCTGCTCTTCTTTTTTTATATTATTATAATATTATTTAAACAAATTATTCTGTTGCTGCTTTTTAACCCTGCATGTTATGCATAGATAGGATATAAGTAAAATTACTTCATGCAACTGTAAAATGAAATGTAAATACTGTATATTGATTTGGATTCAGAGGTTTCTCTCTGCATATAGATGGCATGTTTCTGACAAGATTTTCTGTGACAAAACAATCAAATCATAGTGTATGACAATATTATCTATAGGGTCGCAAAGGTTCAGACTCCACTGTGATACTGAACAATAACAACAGTGTATGGCCATGCTCACAGAAAATCTAGTACAACTTCATACATGAGGGCCTGCCCAACACTTCCAGATATTATTTCAAAAGCTCAGGGTTTCAAATTTTTGTATATTGTCTTCTGTTTTGCTTGCACAACAATTAATAAAACAGTGTCTCTGCTGGATTTTGGCCTGATTAATCTTTTTCGGTTACAGGCCCTTTTGAGAATTTGATGAAAGCAATCTTCTTCTTTCGTGTCCCAATCAAACCTTGGACTGCCAAAATGAAGCCACTTTCTTGGCTTTGTTGCTGGCCAAACTTAAGCCCTCATAGGTGCATGTTTCTGGTAGAACAGTAAGTGACCTGGATTATACGGTATATAAATCTACTGTAAAATAATTAATTAATTCTGTATCTCTCCACATTCACAATGCACATTGTTGTCCACCACCAGCCCCCACTTGCATTTAGTAACTCTGACCCTCAGCCTATTCAGGGTCCTCCAAGTGATGTAGGGGAGGTTAAGTCCTTCAATCATATCCTCCTTTAATGGAGTTCCTAGTCCAGTGAGTTCCTTCCTCCAGCTTGATAAAAGAGGGCATATGCATATTAATTTATTTTATTTATTTATTCACATTTATACCCTGTCCTTTTGGTGCAAGCATCACTCAGGATGGCTTACAATATATATAAACATTTGAACAAATATATTTGTTTTAGGGATAGGAACAGTGGTGGGTTGTCATTTTTTTCGCTACCCCACCATGACGTCATCATGTCGTGGTCGTAGCCGATGTCATGACATCATGACATCATGATGTCGTGGGTGGAGCCAATGTCATGACGTCATGATGTCATGACGTTATGACATCATGACGTCGTGGTCAGAGCCAAAATAAATAAAATAAAATGGCTACCTGGAACTGTGCATGCACCAAACCTCCATTTGATGCATGCGCAGTTCTATTTTTTAGTGTGCATGCGTCAAACCTCTATTTGATGCATACACACTAAAAAATAGAACTGCACATGCGTCAAATTGAGGTTTGACGCATGCGCAGTTGAAATACATTTCCAGAGAGTCCCCCCCCCCCCGCCAGAAAGGCAACTGAACCGGTCGCCCAGGGGTTTACTCCCCCCCCTGGTGACCCCCTCCTGATGGGTGCTGCCGGTTCGGGTAACAACCCATCACTGGATAGGAACACAATACAAATGATTATTGGTGGTCCCCCTATCAGTTATTTGATACTATGAGAATAGAAGAGTTAAAACTGTGAATTGTTGATTATATTCTTTACAGAGGTTTTGAAGATCTTAAAAATACAACTTCCTGCTTTCTCTTTCTAAGGCAGAAAAAGATATCTCAGGTTACTAAATAACCAATATTTTCAGTGAGTTCCACCTGCGATATAGATACATTCGCTTTAAATGCAAGCTAAGCTTAATTAAATTTAATTATACACCCAAAATGTTAAATTAAATTTGTTTTCAAGTTTTATGTTTGGATGCCCATTCAAGGGCTTCAGGCAGAAAAAGTCCATGCTGGTTCATTTCTGGCTCGAACTCCTGAAGAAAAATGAAGGTGTCATGTATATTTAAACAGTGCAGGCAGAATGGGCAATGATCTTTACTAACCTCTTCTTTCTCTATAAAGAGCAGGTCTAATCAAGGCCACTGTTTTTTCAACCTTTGAATCCGTTCTTGCTTTGTTAAAATTAGGAAAGAGGAAGGCAAGTTTTCTGCTTGCTTCTTCGACACTGTCTTCAATATCACATAAACCTGATAGTTCCTGGTTTTCCAAGGCTCCTTTCAAGCTAATAAGGATGAAAACAAAGAAATTAAAACCAACCAGTACTTAATTCCTTTATAATAGCTTCCCAGTTCAATGTAGAGATTTGGCAGGCAAACCGTACTCATTTTACTGAAAATAGATTATGAAATATAAAGTAAAATGGATGTTCATTGTTGCAGGACAAATGCAGTGGTGGGTAGCAACAGATTCACACTCCCCCTGGTTGGGGGGGGGAAAGAAAAATTGGGTGGCTTCTGAGAGGGGGTGGTGAAATTGGGTGGCCTTCGGGCAGGAGGCAGTGAAATTGGGTGGCCATGTCCATCTCCCTGCCGTGCCCTATCAGGTTTTGTCCCTGCAAGTGGTTCAAGGTCTCCCTTGCTGAAAAGCCAGTCATATCCAACTCTAGGGTGCAGTGCTCATCTCCATTTACAGCCAAAGAGCCAGTGCTGCCTGTGTTTGCAGATGTATACATGGCTATATGGCAGGCATGACTAGATTGCCCATGAGGTAGGCTCCGCCCACGGTGTGGTAGCGAATTTTTTTTGCTGCCCACCACTGGACAAATATATAAATATAAATGGAGAAAGAGGCATTTGTCCAGTTTCATGGCAGAGCAAAAAAACAGGTGAGATTTACAGGTCATAGTGACAACCTCTCAGATTCCTCATGTTAAGTCTACAATTTGTAAGTTGCAACTAGTGAGAAAAGTGAAAAGAAAATGGGGGAACTGTATGGCTTTAGGTCAAATTATTTATATAACTGATCCAGCCCTGTTTTTACCATTATCATCTTTTTTTTGGTAAGCCATCTTGAGTTATATTAGAGGCAGAATATAAATATTTTAAGTAATGACTGTAAAAAGTATTAGTACTTGTCAACATTTATCAGGATAGACTAGGATAGGATTGTGATGAAATAATTGCCTTAAGACATGTTCTTGCACAAATTATGTTTCAGAGAAGCATTAAAATAATGTTAGTTATACTGATGGTTATTTGTACTCCAAACATCTAATTGTTTGCTGAAATTGTTCATTTTGCTCTGATGGCTTTTAATGCCACCAGAGCAGAGTGGCACAAATGTACGAGAGATATGCCATTCTAATGGCACAAAGTGGCACAAATGTACGAGAGATATGCCATTCTGATGGGTTTAACTGTCAAAATTTATTCAGACTGTTATACATGCATGGATAGTTTGTCATAATTTTCTTTCTCTCAAACTATCTGTACAGTTACAAGTAAACTGTAATTTAAAAACATCACAATGCAAATGAATCTCTTTTTACATTGCTGCACACAAGCAGTGTTGCTGTTTTATGTGCTATCAAGTCAGAACCAACTTACAGTGGTTCTAAGGAGGCTTTTAGGGTAAGTTAAATATTTAAGGAGTGGTTTTGCCTGCAGGGCTTTATGGTTAAAAACCAACAATTTGAATAGTGCCTGGAAACCAACATGGAACCAACAGAGCTTGCATAACAGGGGGGTTGTATTATCTCTGTAAGCCGCTCCAGTTAACAATCTGGCCGTGGCATTTTGAACCCACTGACATTTCCAAAGACAACCCTATGTATTGGCATATGTAATAATCCAAATGGAATGTAACTAAGGCATTTGTCATAGTGGCCAGATCACATGTCTCCAAGAAATTGGCGCAGCTGCATCAAGATTCATTGGAAACTGCAGCAAATAATTGATAGGTCATTTGTAAAGATCATTGTAGAAATTGTCTGAGTTAAAACAAAGAGCAGGCTAGGATGAACTCACATAAACAATCACCCACATAACGATAATGTAATGAAATAGAGTAAATCTCATTCCTCTTTTCGATGAATGGCTTGCACTTTGTTCCAGTGCTGCCCATGATAACAAATAAGAGAACAATGAGATGAATCTTGGCTTAAAATAGTAGTTAGCCAAGTGCCTCCGGGTGCAATTCAAGGTGCTGGTTATTACCTTTAAAGCCCTATATGGTAGTGGGCCAGGATACTTAAGAGACCGCATCGCTCTAAGGACATCTGTCCATCCCACCAGAGCGGACTGGAGAGGCTCTCTGGTTGTACCTTCGGCTAGAGAGGCATACCTCTCTAGCGCTAGAAGGAGGGCCTTCTCCGTGTCTGCTCCAGCCCTATGGAACCTCCTGCCAAATGAGTTGTGTCTCCAGACAGAGCTGCTGCCCTTTAGGAGGGGGGTCAAAACCTGGCTGGCAGGGCATGTATGGGGTATGGGCCAGACGGTTGCTTCAGTCTGTTGGCTCATCTGACCCCCCCCTCTCTCTGTGTTTTTTTGAAATCTTTTAAATCTCTTTTAATCTCTGTAATTTTTAATCTTGATTTTTATACTGTGTTTTTATTGTATTTTAAGTGTTTTTAAAGTCTGTTAGCCACCCTGAGTCCTCGTGAGGAGGGTGGCATAAAATAAATAAATAAATAAATAAATGTCTGTGAGATCCAAATCCAGATCAAAACCAATATACTGTGTGCAGTTTGAAAAGCTTTAAAGAGTTCCCTGATCTGATATTTAAAAACAAAACAACAAAGCCCTTCTGCTTTCATTTGGATTCCTGCATTGAGCAAGGGGTTTGATCTGATAGCCTAAAAGGCCCCTTCCAACTTGTGTATTATATGATTCTATGATTCGTGCACAGGTTAGAAAGACACATGTCTATATAAACACACATAAAAACACACATTCATATGCATGCCTGTGTACTCTCTCTCTCACACACACACACACACACATGCACGCACACACATGCAGACATGTATGCACAATTTACCCAGTTGGTTTTCCACTCATCTCCACTTTCTTCTCCTTTCCTTCCATCTCCTCCTCCTCCTCTTCCTCCCCCTCTTCCTCTTCTTCTTCCTCCTCCTCCTCCTCCTCTTCCTCTGGTGGTAATTCTTGTACTAAAGGCACGATATCATGAGGTTCCTTTCCTTCTGATACTACCAAAATATGGCTTGGTGCAGACAGCATAAATGCCAGGAAGTCTTCAAAATCAGGCTAAAAAACATGCCGTCATATTTCAGGAAAGAAGCTGTTAATTTGACTGTGGATTCACTTAATTAGTGATACATTACTCTCCATTATTTTCAAGTCACGAAAGATACTCTTGTCATAATGTATCATTTATGTTCATCAAATAATCTTCCGGTAGTTCAGTCTGAGAAAATGCAATCAAATAATTTCAGATTTGTGGTTGGTCACTGGAAGATAAAGGGGCTGAGGTGACTCAGTGGTTAAGATGCTCGCCTTGTTAGCTGGAAGGCCAGCAAGTTGGCAGTTCAAAACCCGGGTACTGTATGATGGACTGAGCACCCATCTCTGTCTCAGCTCTTGGGGACATGAAAGGAGCCTCATTTGAGCGTTCCCTGAGTGGCGTTGCTTCTGCAAAAATCCTTTCAACCCAGAATAATTTCTGACATGAAACTATTATTATCGGAAGATAAACAAAGGGATATTTTGCAAGTTGGATTTCTGCTGTACTGTATATGCATCTCTAAAGAAATTTCTAGACCGGGACTCCTTGCTCATGATCACACATGCTTTGGTCACCTCTAGACTTGATTACTGTAATGCGCTCTACATGGGGCTGCCCTTGGTGACAATTCGGAGGCTGCAACTGGTTCAGAATGGGGCTGCCCGGGTCTTGATGGGGTGCGGGCTTTATGCTCATGCCTCACCATTGCTTCGGGAGCTGCACTGGCTGCCAGTGTGCCTCCGGGTGCAATTCAAGGTGCTGGTTATTACCTTTAAAATCCTACATGGTAGTGGGCCAGGATACCTAAGAGACCGCATCGTCCCAAGGACATCTGCCCGTCCCACTAGATCAGACCGGAGAGGCTCTCTGGTGGTGCCATCAGCTAGAGAGGCTCATCTCTCTAGCACTAGAAGGAGGGCCTTCTCTGTGTCTACTGCGACCCTGTGGAACCTCCTCCCAACTGAGCTGCGCCTCCAGGCAGAGCTGCTGCCCTTTCAGAAGGGTGTAAAAACCTGGCTAGCAGGGCAGGTCTGGGGTACTGGAGGCACAACGACCTAAGCCTGCTGGCTGGTTTGACCTCCTCCCCTGCTCCCTTAAGTTCTTAAGTTTTTAAATCATACAAAGTTTTAGTCGTAGTTTTAATTGGTTTTAACTGTGGATTTTGAGAGCTTTTAGAATTTTAGCCTGTATTGTTTTGATGTTTTTTAGGATTTGTTAAACCGCCCTGGGTCGCCTTCGGCGAGGAGGGCGGTATAGAAATTTAAATAAATAAATAAATTCTGAAGTCATCTTTTAATGAGTACTATATGGTACTCCTTAATAGATCTAGTGTACTCAAAAGCTTCCTGTTGGTCCTAATAAAGGCATTGTTCAACTATGCGCATTTGGCTTGTGGCACTCCTCTCCTATTCTCATGGACATGTCATCAGTAAACAAAATTCAATCCAAAATATTATTGGTTTGTGTATATGAGATATTATTTCCAGGAAATTGCTGGAAATGGGGCAGTAAATATTGTCAATTATTCTCACAGCCTCCACCTTAATACTGGAATTTATGAATCAACACATTGAGTTTGAAAAATTGGCAGCATCTAGTTTAAAAAAGAGAGCAGTTGAAAAAATCAAGTTTAGTTGGTACTATGCTTCAGCAAAAGCAAGAAAAATTGCTGATGCAGATGAGAAAAGGAAAGATCTTCAACCTATTAATCTGCAAAATCAAAGATCTGAAATGTAAAATCAATGCCTCCTTTTTCCATATACATCTGCAATCACTTCAAGGGTCAATTGACTCATGAAGGTGACTGTTCATCTGAGTGTATAAGCCCCTATAAATCCCCTCCCCTGAAAGCAAGGGTTTCATCATGGCACTCGATGATCATTCATATTTCCCAAGCAATAGATACCCAGGGAATTTGTTAAAAACCATCCCTGACAATTGCATTGTCTCATTAAAGGATGCCACTGCTGTTAGTTTGCAAGACCTGAGCAGAACTTACTGAGCAGAACTTACTGACAATACAGCGTAACCTCGGTTAACAAATAGCTCAGTTAACATAAAAATCGTATAACAAAAAGAAATCCATAGAAAATAGTGGCTCGGTTTATGGATTTTCCCCCCAGAATGGATTAATTGGTTTTCAATTTATTCCTATGGGGAAACTGCATTTTGGTTAATGTATTTTGGTTTTCAATGCATTTCTATGGGAAATTGCATTCAATGCATTCCTATGGGAAATTCGGTTAAAGTAATTTTTGCTGTAAGGAACATCCTAGAGAATGTGTTAATTATGTTAACCGAGGTTCCACTGTATTGCTAGAAAGAAGGGGTAGTAAGAGTCTGTGTGGGTGTAGGTGTGTACACATAAGGTGTGTGTGTGTGTGTGCGTGCGTGTGCGCGTGCGCGTGCGTGCACATGCGTGTTTGTTTGGTTTATGTATGTTTTGTGTGTGTTTTGTGTGTGTATGTTTCATTTCCTTACCTCTTCTAACTTGTTTTGATAAAAATTCCTAACTTGCTCCTCAGTTAATATCCTTTCATCTTCTGCAAGGATGACAAAGCCAGCTTCTGTGATCTTCAGTTATTGATTACCATCATGATGAAATACATTTTAGAAGAAAAATATGATTTATCAGATTACTTTAAGATCCAATCCAGTAAAAAAAAATAATCCAATGGTTTGTGAACATAATCAATCAATTTAAATAAATCAATACACTGTATTACTCTATCTGTACCATGGTGACTTTTTTATATTAAAAAGGAGCTATAAGAACCATTGTACCTTTTGGAGGTCACTTTTTCCATAGGATCAAGGTAAGTCAGAAGGACTTTGACTGCACCTGACAACAACTTACCATATTGCTACCAATAATTCTTAGAATAAAACATTTAGGGTTTTTTTTCATTCAGCAGACAACTCTGGACAGAAAACTGCCTCATTTGCTAGCCACAGTTAAAAGAATGAAGCAAATAATTGATAACATCTTACACTTAGACACTTGTACGTTGTTTCTCATTCTCATCTAACGCAAGATGTATTTGTTACTGTAATATTATGGTGGCTCATCGTAATGACATAGTCAGTATTTCAGAATTCAGGATAAGAAATATATGCACACGATTACCATGAAACAAAATACTTTGTAAAGTATTTTGGATACGGTGGCTAAAATCTTGTTGCATTTTATGCATGCCGAATGCAAATGGTATGGTATTCAGTGGCTTCTAGCTGCCTATTAATGAGTCCCTACTTCAGTTCTTGAATGCATGCCAACCCAGCAAATGTATGAACTTCCCCAAGAATTCCAACAGCAACCCACTAATTACCGGCTGGAAGAAACAGAATACGCATATGTACCAAAACTAGGACAGGATTTCAGCCATTATAGCAGGATTTGACCCGGTTAAAAAGTTCTCAGGTGTCATAATAGCTATGGTCTTTGATCCCATGGACAGGACAGAAGAGTTCAATGCTAGATTGGGTAGTGGTTTGATTACAAAGCTCGATGAAATGATATGTCAGGAATGTAGGCACAAAGAACGAAGGATGCTGGCTGAATATTTCTGAGACTTCGGTTCCAAAAAAGTAACTTTTCTAAGGCATGCAAATGATAGTGGTGCAAAGATTCTAGTTCTGTGGGTTTCATTAAGAGCACTATTGTCACTGCAGGCCAGGACAGATGAAACTTGACTATCTGCACAAGCAAAATATCTTCCCTCCCATTGAGTAGCATGTAGCCCATCCATCATGGAAGCAGGTCACCGATGTATTTAGGAAGAATGACACATTACAAAAGCTTCAGCAAATGGACCATTTTCATATATGTGGCTATTGTGTTCTTACTATCAGTAGTGGGGAGAAATACATGTCAAGTTTCTGCCTCATGTGCAAAAATTACCGGTGGGCTTTGAGTATTACACGTTTTGACTTGAGTAGGTGGAGAATCATTTTCTGCTTCATACCAAAAAGTAACTATCTTGGGCCTGATCTGGAAATAAGACAGATAATCAAACAGTCGCTAAGCCCCTTTGTGGTCTGTCCAAGGTTGCTACAAAAACACTTTTGTTTTATTTTATTTTCAAGTAATGTATTTTTAAATCACCTATTTTGAATAGTTCCTATGGCAACAGACATAATAAAAAATAATAGATCACCGTTGTCGACTGAGGATGCATTTTTACCCTGAAGCAGGAAAAATGTCACTGGTGTGAATTTGTTTAAGGTGGATCCCATCTTGCCATGAAGTGATCCACACACTGTGATCTCAGAGCCATCTCCCACAGCAGATTTGAAGTGCGACGTGCAGGATTTAACACGGGGACCACAATGGACTGCCACAACCTTGAGGATATGGATAAGGTGCATCTTCACAGCCAATCCATTTGGCACGGCCTCTTCCAACTCCATGACCATTGGGAATCAGAGTTCCTTCTTTGCTCATTTTGCCATTAGGCCCAATATGATGGTTTCTAGCATCATTTCCTCTGCTGAGTGGGACCATCACTCCACCTAAAGGGGCTCATCCAACCCTTAGCCATTGGCCCTTTTAGGAAGTCAGGTTAGTTAACTGCTGCCTGACACTCGGGGTTGAGTTGCTGGCTGTAGGGTCTACTCCATTACCATAGTGGGATGTCCAGCCAGACAATATAAAACCAACATAAACAGCCACATCATAAGTAATAGTAAAATAAGTAAGCCTGGCAAAGTCAATTTTAATCCAAGCTCACATGGGGGTGTGGGACGGACTATTGGTCTTTAAAGTATCCTCTCCATTTTTCTCTTCTAACTTTGCCAACAAAATACATGGTAGACTGAAGAACAATGAAAAGGCTTAGTGGATGTTGACATGTGAAACTGCTTGAAGTTATTCTTGGGGTTGATGTCACAAGTTGACATCATCAGGAGAGAGTCTCATGATTACTTCAAGAACCAAATAGGACTGTAAGGTCCACAATGGAGAAAGCAGTATTTTGGGTAGCCATGTTCATAGCTAACGATATATGGCTTGTGAAGTGATTTCAGTTTGGAGAGCTGCAGCTTTTGAGCATCTGACTGGGCAAAACCACACCATCCTTCTCTTTCCAAGTCAGTCTGCTTATCTTTTGTCACATACATTTTGCTTACCGTTTCTTTAATTTCTTCAACTTTCTCTATAGCAACTGCATCAGGCTTTATAATGACAACAGTATACTTTTCTTCCTCTAAAAGAAAGCAGAAAATTTGTAATATTTATTATATGTATGAACAATTATTAGGAAGTTAATAAGCAACTTTCAAGACTAGCGACATAATCAAGATATTATTATTTTTTATATACACATGCTTGATTTTCTCTTAAGCATTGCCAGGCGAGCTATCCATGTGTAAGATTCATTTAAATAATGTGATCATAATCCCCAGAAGTCTGATGTTAGCGGTATTATAATTGTAAATACAGTATAGCTGTTTGTATTTATATGTATGGTGGATGATTGGGAGCTTTATTGACATTTGAAAGTTGGAAATGTTGGCAAGGAAATCGTAGCATTGTTGTAATATTGTTAGCTGCTCTGAGTTGCCTTGGCAAGGAGAGCGGCATACAAATCTAATAAACAAACAAACAAACAAACAAACAAAACAGCCTTCACTATACTGCGACATTGTATTGCTCTATTGAATTGTTACATTGTATTTGATTGTATTGTTACATTGTACTGTTATTTTTGCTGTGTGTTGTTCTGCCCCATTGCATTGCTGTACAGTAATACCCCGGATAACGCGAGTACCGTATAGAGTGAAAACCGCAAAACGTTACAAGATTTTCGGAAAAATCTTGTATTGAATAACGTGATTTTTAACGTTATCCGATACAGTCGTTCTTAGCAGCAGGATGGCTGGAAAGCTGAACGGGGTTCTCCGTTCAGCTTCCCAGCCACCCTGCAGCTACGGAGGCAGGGGTGGGGAGGCTGGAAAACTGACGGGGGGCTCCCCCGTCAGCTTCCCCAGCCACCCCACAGCTGCGGAGGCAAGGGCGGGTGACTAGGGAAGCCGACAGGGAGTCCCCGTCAGCTTCCCCAGCCACCCTGCAGCTGTAGATCGGGTCCTCTGATCTCTCTGGAGCAGGCAGGGGACCCGATCCAAGCTGTTTCTGGGCTTCCCCAACGTCCTCAGCCAGTGCAGCAAACCAAAATGTCAGGGTTCTAATCCCGACATTCTGGCTTGCTGCACTGGCTGAGGACGTCGGAGAAGCCGAGAAACAGCTTGGATCAGGTCTCCCCACCTCCCTGGACCCGGCGGGGGTGTGTGTGTGTCAGAGACCCCAAAATTGGTTTAAAAAAGGACATTTTTTTTACCAATTTTGGGGTCTCCCCCCCCCGTTGGGTCCAGGGAAGTGGACAGACCCGACCCAAGCTGTTTCCAAAGTTCCCCCACCTCCCTGGAGGCTGCAGCAAGCCAAAATGTCAGCCTCCAGGGAAACAGGGCTTTTTTTAACATTGCGTGATCAATGTCTCGCACAACGTTAAAAACCGGATAACGACGAGACTTGTGGAACCAAGTCATAACGTTATCCAGGGTACTAGTGTATTCTATTGTTATATTTTACTGTATCACATTGTATTATATTGTCTATTATACTGTAGATGTTGTGAACCGCCCTGAGTCGGTTTTCACCGAGTAGGGTGGCATATAAATTGAATAAATGAAATGAAATGAATGAATTAAAACAGTTTAAAGCTACATGGAAAACAGAAAGATAGAAAAAGTTATGAGAAAGGTTTGAGAATAAATGGCTGTAAGAGAGTTAGAGATTTGAAACAGTAAGTGGCTGTGTGAAGCTGTATTGTTGTGCTTGCTTGTCTGTCATCTTGCTTGACCACACCCTTCTCCCTTTGACCCCCTAAATTTGGTGTAAGTTTCACTCTTTGTCTGAAGAAGTGGACTTGATCGACGAAAGCTAACAATAAAAATATAGCAGTTAGTCTTTAAAGTGCTACAGTAGTTTTTTAATTTTATTTTATTTTGTTTATTTTGTTTTGTTTTCTGATATGCCTGAACCACAGACTAACACAGCTACTATTCCAAAAAATTCAAGTAAGTGAAAGTGTATGATAGCTATGCAGTTAGAACTGAGTGAAGAAGCTATGGGAAAATAGTGTGTTTGTGTTGGAATTTGTGTAAAAACAAACAAGCATCCATCCAGACCTCTATGTGTTTAAACTAGAAAGAAAGAAGTACAGTAAAAAGGTTTTTGGATGCATAAAAATTGACTATAATACTAAGACTATTTTTTCAAAGTGATTAATTTTTGTTTTACAAATTGTGTGGTTTTTTTTAAATAGTAGTAATGAGGCTTTATACCCCCAGCATATTTCTGGTCACTGCTAGTACACACTGCTTTTGTCATATCACTAAGAGAAAAAAAGTTGTGTATTTCACAAGAGGCATTATTTTAAGATAGCTGAGTGACATTGGCTTTGAGTTGTGGCAGTATTCAAATAGCAGCAGAAAGAGAACGCTGACTGTTTGGCAGGTTTGGTGGAAGGAATAATCAAGGGAAGATGTCCCTATGTTAACTGGCAGCCTCAAACATAGAGAGTTCGGGTGATTGTCATATGGGGTGGAACTAGTACAAAAGGTGTGTGAGCACCACACAAGATTGGTGGCAGCTGAAGGATCACAAAAGAAGTGCTCAGATTCATAAGTGAGAGTTTATGACTACTTTATAGCCTTAGTGTGTTTTCTATTTAAATTAGAACCTGATTTCTTAGGTTTGGGACACTACAACATCACCCAGAACTGGCTTTTGTTAAATTTGGCTCTAAACTGAATGACTCTCTAAAAG
Source organism: Furcifer pardalis (assembly GCA_030440675.1). NCBI lineage: Eukaryota > Metazoa > Chordata > Lepidosauria > Squamata > Chamaeleonidae > Furcifer > Furcifer pardalis. Next base: position 54,429,011 of record CP126897.1, read on the forward strand.
TGTAAGTGGGAGAGCAGGTTGGCTGTTTTCTATCACAAGATATGTGTTAACTAAGTTTAGCATCAAGAACAACTGTAAAGAGAAATATCAGAAAACAAAACAAAACAAAATAAACAAAATAAAATAAAATACACTGTAGCACTTTAAAGACTAACTGCTATATTTTTATTGTTAGCTTTCGTGGATCAAGTCCACTTCATCATGTAAAGAGAAAGACAGAGTTCTAGAAATATGAATAACCACTGATCTTATGCAAAGTGCCACCTGAATAAACTGATAAAATGAGACCATCAAAAACAGTGAGTCATAAAAACCAGCCTTCTGTAATATTTTCATCTGTCTGGCTTTAAGTGGTGAATATTGGTGGATGTTAGTTTTGATAGCCTTACTATTAAGTTTAGCACCTCATCAAAGTTTACTATTTATAAATGTCTACAACAAAGTACTGTAGTTCCAAATGACATTTTCTAGCAGCTTTATTCATGTTAGAAATGCCATCAGAGAAATGAATATTTCTTCATAGACAAGAGACTGAAAATCAATTCCAGGAAGCCCAGTGTTGTCTGATTTATTTCACCATAGAAAATCTATGGAACCAAAGCACTATTGTCTATAAAGTGGTATAAATCTTCGCTAATTTCTTTCCCACATGTGACAACAAATTTCAAATTTCCTAGCTGGTCAAGATTATGAGAAATGTTTATGTATTTTTGGTAGTCTGACACTTTTTTTTTGCTAAACATTGTTCAAAAATCATTTTGTCGAGCAAATCTTGTGTTTCCCACATTCCCCTCCAAGCTCTGAATAGGGTAAAATCATATGTACCCCTGTTGTAGAACTTGCTATCAATTACTGCAATTAATTGGCTTGCTGACTGTAAGGAAAAGGTTCTTCAATTAAGCTTATCAACTTGTGAGATTTATGTGCAGCTGGATAACTCATCCCTATGGTTGACCGATGTGTGAACATACAAGTACAGCAGCTAAAACCTCTTGGCAATAAAGCAGGTCACCACACCTCTTTTGTATATAACAACCTGCTAGAACTTATATGTGTAAGGACAACCTGTCAATCAATCCAATTAATCCATATCTTTACATTTTTTTAATGAGGGGCACAGGAGCCAAAGGGGATGATACAGCCCCTCAGCTGAGACTATGTAAGGAGAAGTTTTAGCCCTCAAACTTTGGAGCTCTGATGGATGGCCAAGGGCTACCTACCTCCCGGGTAGCTGAAACGGTGGAAAGAGATCCTAGATAAGTGATGGCCAAATGTGGCACTCTGGGTGTTCTTGGACTTCAGTTCCCAGAAGTCAAAATCAACACACCTGCTGATCAGGGCTTCTGGGAATTGGAGTTCAAGAACATCTGGAGTGGCAAGGTTGGCTATCGCTGTCCTAGATCCTAGCTTGGGGAGGCCTTGTTTGAGTATGACCTTGTTTCTTGTTCTTGTTCCTAAATATGTGCTTAAGAAAGCTTTGTTTTCTCAGCCACTATGAGCTTATTGCTTTTGAAATCCAAAAGAACCTACGTGCAGCTGGCTTAATCAGATCCCTGATACCACAGAATGTCTTCAGGGCCAGTCCTACCATAATAATAATAGTAATTTAATGTCAGAAATTATTCTGGGTTGAAAGGATTTTTGTCAGAGAAACTCCACCCAGGGGATACTCGAATGAGGCTCCTTTCATGTCCCCTAAAGATGGAGACAGGTGCTTAATCCATCATGCAGTACCCTGGTATTGAACTGCCAACCTTCCAGCTTACAAGGCGAGCTTCTTAACTACTGAGCCACTGCAGCCCCTAGTCCTACTATCAGACAAAACGAGGAAGGCAACAGATTTGGAATATCATGAAGCAGCAGTACTTTTTAGCTACATTATTTGCATTGTCAGATGGATGAAGAGATGTGCTTTTAGGATTATCTTGCTTTAACCTCTCTTGAAAAAGGTATTGGGACTTTGCCTGCTGAGCAACAATTACATTTGGTTCTATGCATTTCATGCCTGAAGGAAAGAACAATTTGGCATCCACCTTCCATTCTGTACATAGAACTCATCTGGGTTGACAGGGGAAAAAATCTTAGCTTAGTATTGGGGATGGAATAGAATCTTTCACTGCACTCAGAGGCAAGAGACTAGCTAAGAGGGTGGCAGAGGAGGCTCAGTAATTTATACAAGTCTTTCTAACAAACACTATTCGGTAGCTGTCTGTGCTTTAGCATGTGTTGCCTGAGGCAGCTGGTGATGCTGTGGAAAAGATAAGACTGGTCTCATAAACAACACAAATAGTTCACTACTTTTGGAGCCTCTGCTGCCCTATATTGTCACAAGCCATAATGCATCTGAACTATTTGAAATAGTCTTTCCCATTTGGCAACCATCTATCCCTTTTTTCACTCTTTAGCACTCGGTGGCCAAACCTTTTGCGCAGCGAGCTGGTCACGTGGTTCCTCACACCAGAAGCAGAAGTAAAAAGTGCCTTGCAATCTGTTTTGCAACAGGATGAGATAGATTTTATGCTACCATTTTCTCTGCTTAAACCAGGGGTGCCCAAACTATAGCCCGTAGACCCGATCTGGTCCCCAACACCATTTCATCCAGCCTGTGCTGCCCTGAAGTGGAAGTAAAATGCACCTGTGGGAAGTGATGGGATGTTACCGGTTTGGACCGGTTCACCCAAACCAGTAGCACCCCATCAGGAGGGCTCACAGGGGGTGGTGGTGGTGGTAAACCCCGGGTGACCGGTTTGGTCGCCTCTCCGGCACCCCTCCAGAAATCCGGGCAGCCAACTGTGCATGTGTCAAAACTCCGTTTGACACATGTGCAGGTCTATTTTTTAGTGCACATGCATCAAATAGAGGTTTGATGAATGCACACTAAAAAAAGAACTGCACATATGTCAAATGGAGGTTTGACATATGCACAGACATTTTTATTTATTTTTTATTTTTTGCTCCACCCACGATGTCATGACATCATGACGTCGGCTACACACACAACATAATGACGTTCCAGTGGGGTAGCGGAAAATTTAACAACCCACCACTGCCCGCGGGCTGTAGTTTGGTCACCTCTGCTTTAGCAGCTTAACTAAATAAGTTCCATATAATAATCATGCAGCATCACTTGCCTTCAGCCTTTTCTTCCTCAAGTTCTTCATCTGAGTCTTTCTCTTCTATAATAAGAAGCTCTGGCAGCTAAAAAAAATTTTATTGTCAAGTTTCAGTTGTATTATTTATCAGAACGAAGTTTGCATATAATCGTTACTCATTTTTTCCATCCAAAATCGATATAAAATACTTGAGTTTCAAATAAAGTACACTCTCTAGAAAGCTGGATTTCGTAAATGAACTTTCAAATGTTTTAAGCAACCTAGAAAGTTAATGTCTCTAACCCAGTGTTTCCCAATGTTGGGCCCAGGCCCCACAGGGAACTTCAATTCCCAGAAGCCTAAGGCAGTACATTGGCTGATCAGTGCTTTGGGGAATTGACTTAGTCTTCTGGGAATTAAAGTCCAAAAACCAAAGGTGGAGAAACACTGCTCTAACTTTTCTCTACACTTGTATCAATGAGTTGCATCAATGGAAGCTATTCACTTAAGAAGATTCTATTACTCAGCAGCAAAGGGTGGAAAGAGACACAGGCCCACACACTTGGCTTTCTACTTCTCCCTGCTATTGTTCTGCAACATTCATTCAATTAGGCTACATTAAAGAGAAAAATAGGAAGCAGGATGTTCCAGAAACTCTGCTGAAAAAAACACATACGGTACTTATTTTCCAGCAGAAACTCAGAAGATAGCCAGGAGCCATGGTTGTGTTGAGAGACAATGTATACAGGGTGTCCTGTAAGTTCAGTGATGGGCTGTTACTGGTTCAGACCGGTTCGCCCGAACCAGTAGTGCCCATTCAGACAGGATCGCCGGGGTGGTGGTAAACCCCCAGGTGACCCGGTTCGGTCGCCTCTCCGCCCCCCCCTCCGGAAGTGTATGCGTCAAACCTCCATTTGATGCATGCACACTAAAAATAGAAGTGTGCATGCATCAAATGGAGGTTTGACGCATGCGCAGTTCTGGGCAGCCATTTTGGCTGCCTGGAAAGGAAGGGCGCAGGCAGCACCTGGAGAAGCAGCAGCAGTGGTGACGGCCTTTCCTCGCTGCGCCGCCAGGCTGCTGTGCTGCTGTGGCGGTTTGCCGCCATGCCGCCGTGGTTCCTGCCTGCCTGCTGCCTGCCTAGTGCCTGCCTGCCTGCCTGCCTAGTACCTGCTCCCCGACCCCAGGCCATGTAAGTGACAGGTTTGTGTTTGGGGTGGGTGGGTGGGTGGGTTGATTATTTTAATGTTAATGTCTATTTTTATTTAATTTTTATTTATTTTTTTAAATTTTTATTTTTTAAAAATTTGGCTCCGCCCACAACATCATGATGTCATGACGTCAGCTCCACCCACTATGTCATGACATTGGCTCCGCCCATGATGTTGGCTCTGCCCACAATGTCGGCTCCGCCCATGGTGAGGTAGCAAAATTTTTGACAGCCCACCACTGTGTAAGTTCCTACCCAGCCCATAAGTCCCTACCCATCCTCTCTTTGGGCACGTGCCCTGCCCTTCTGCCAAGAAGTCCAATAGGAGCACTTCTCTCCTCCCAACACAGAGTTCACCCCACCTTGTCTGCCCAGCAGCCCAAGAGGAGCACCCTCAGTGGTGGGATGTCAAAAATTTTACTATCCCACCGTGATGTCATCAAAGTGTGGGTGGAGCTAACGTCATGATGTCATGATGTGGGTGGGGTCAAAGAAAAATATAAAAAATATAAAAAATAAAATAAAATAAAAATAAGCACACACACACACACACACACACACACACACACACCTCAACCCAACCCACAACACAAACCTGTAAATAAATAAAATAAATAAATAAAATTAAAATTACATTAAAATACACCCACCCACCCACCCCAAACATAAATCAACCCACCCACCCCAAACACAAACCCGTCACTTACCTGTCAGCACCTGGGGAGCAGGCTATAGGGAGTTTCAGGCTAGCAGCTTCTCTTCCTCCTTCCCACATGGGAGGACAGCAAGGAGGCTGTGCATACGCAGCAAGCACTGTAGGCGTGCATGCACACCTAATGCTGGGTGTGCATGCGCAGTGTGGAAACCAGTGAAAAGGTAAGCCCCGAAGGTGGTTCCCCCCAAAAGCTGCTACCGGTTCTCCAGGACAGTGGGGAAAGTTACTACCGGTTCTGGCGAACTGGTACGAACCTGTTACATCCCATCACTGAGCACCCTACTCTCTTTGTGGCTGGGTAGGGACTTACGGGCCACCCTATACATCTCCCCAGGTGTCTCATTCTCTAGCAGAGTTGCTGGGATTTTAGCAGTGTTGATGGCAAAATGTTAGTGGCTGTTTTTCAGTGGTACCGTCAGTGCAAAACAGGCCCATACTGGGAAGTTGCTCACCACCACACTGAAGTGTTTTCCCTAAAGCCCTGTGAAAGGAGTTTCCCAGGGAATTGTCTCTTGACCATCTTAAGGACACCCATTGGTATCCATCTGTGCAAGACAGAGTGTTCTGGAACAAAGAAATGTTCTGATTTGGGAAAAGTCAATATGAATATAAACTTAAAATATACAGTACTGAGGATGGGCAGCAAATTCAAACCAATAAGGTCAGAAATACAAGTACATACTGTATGGCTATTTTACCTCTGGCCGTGGTATTTCTCCTGCTACAATTTTTCTTTCTCTCTCTACTGTCTCAATCACCTTTCTGGTTAGTAGAGGTCCATTTGCACCTTTTACCAGATCTACCATCTTGCCATCCTGCAAATGAATATAAGCATATTTGAAGACGATTCTTTAAAAACATGTCAGGGTTTTGTTTTATTCATTGAATTGGCTTTGAGCAACTTAACTTTTCCACACTAAAAACCTCTCTTACACATGCTTTATTGTTTCTTTATACATGCTCTAATGATCTATATTTTGCAGGCTCAAAAGAAAGGACAATACAATCTGTAAGTAACACCATAATCTTATTATTATAATTCCTTGATTCCTTGATTGACCAGACTATCAAGGGATAAGTTCCAGTGGCATTGCATGGGCTTCAGCCACCTGGGGTGAAGACCAAACTCACTGCCCCCTCCATCTAGGCTTGCCACCGCCCCCCAGTTAACCCCTTGCTGCCTGTTCCAAGGCCCCGGGGATGGACCCAGGGCAGGGAGAGCCCCCCCCCCGGCTGGGCAGGCGGGCGGGCAGGGGCGAGCAGTGAGTGCGCAGCGGGGTGCCCATCAGGGGAAGGAGGCAGAGGAGGAAGAGCAAGGGCAGCCACAGCCAGCGGGAGGCAAAGAGGGGGCAGTCCGACCTCAGGCGCAGCAAAAGGGCCGCCTGCTGCCAGGGAAGTCTGGCTCCCTAAACCCAGGCAGAGGGAGGCCAAAGCGGTGGGGACAGTTTCTGCCCCTGAAAAGTGCTACCCGGGGCCATCTGCCCCCTTACCCCCCACACTATGCTTCTGTTGTTCTCATCTTCTCCAGTACGACCAAAACTCTTCACAATTGGGTCTTCCCATCTTTTTTTTTTGGGGGGGGGGCTGCCAAGGGGTCTTTTTATTCCTCTGGATTACCACTCAGTGACTGCTGCTGTCTAACACCTCTCTGTCATTCGAGATACATGTCCATCCCAGTGCAATTTCCATTTGCGATATTCAACAATAGCTTCTTTGATCCCGCTTTGTTCTCTTATCTGGGCGTTGGAGATGTGGTCATGAAGGGATATCTTTAGCATTGATCTTTACATGGCTCTTACAGCCCTTGATAGTTCTTCTTTCTTGGCCTGCGTTAATCGCCATGTTTCACTCCCATAGAGGGCCGCAGGTAGTACCATCGAATCAAAAAGGTCAGCACATTGTTTCTTGTTGATTTTCTCATTTAGCAAGATTTCTTTGATGGAGTTAAATGCTGCCCATCCCACTAGTTCTGCTCTCTGATTGTTGTTCATTATTATAATACCACATGCAATCAAAGGCAGGAGCCTAGATTAAGGTAGCTGCAATCCTGATATTAAAGTTCCACTGAATTTACTAGGACTAATTTCTGAGGAGACATACCCAGGATTATTAGCTGAATGTGGACCCCATTGAAATAAATGTGGAAAGTTCATCTCCAAAGGTCTCCTTGATGTAAATAGGCTCTAACTTCAAACAGTAGAATCTGCATCCAATGGATGCATTTTAATTAATACACAATTAAATTAGAATATGCAGTCAGATGAGAGTTAATTGTGGGGGAACACGGGAAATCTTGGCTGGGGGAGAGTGGCAGACCAGAGCAGATCTACTCTCTCTTCACAGAGCCTGAAAAATGAAGTACCTGTATCGGGCTCCATAATAATGTTGCTGTGATACTAGTTCAAGAGCAACATGCAACATATATAGCAGGTGACATAGCCTATCAATATCCCACTTCTTGCACAGGAGAAAATGGTTCTTTTTTATAATGGCTTAGGATCAGTTTACTGGATGAAGGGAGCAATGGGTTAGAATAGATTACATTTCACAAGCACCAAAAGGATGATTGCATACTTATTTCTTTGTTTTTTTTAAAAAAGTAACTTGTTTTTATACCCCCAAATTAAAAAACTGGCTGCTTTAATTTTGTTGTTGTTCAGTCGCACAGTCGAGTCTGACCCTTTGCAACTGCATGGGGCACAGTACACCAGGCTCCTCTGTCATTTACCATCCTCCAGCGTCTGATCAGATCTATGGCCATGCTCTAATTAGTTGGAAGCAACTAATTTTTAAAAAAATGCAAATTATTTTGAGGGACTAATATGATTGAGGAATTTGTTACAGGAAAGAACGAAACTTTTGGTCTTCAGATCGTTCGGATCAAAATGTGTTCGGCTTCTTAACACGGGGCCTGATGGCCACAGCTTATGACTACTCGAGGCGAAATATTCTTTACTCCTACATTAAATTGTGCAGGCTTGGACTCTTGCATCATAGGCCTGTCCAATTCAGTTATCCTATGTTTCTATGAACACCTTTGTTTGTTCTTTTGGGGGAAAAAAATCTTTTGGGCTGTTCTAAGGAAGTAGCAGGTAAAAATGTCAGAATGACAGAATCATAGTAGACATATTTTGTTGAAAAATAGCAGCAGTCCTGGGAAGCAGTGATGGGATGTTACCGGTTTGGACCGGTTTGCCCGAACCGGTAGCGTCCCATCAGGAGGGGTTGCAGGGCGGTGGCAAACCCCGGGCAACTGGTTTGGTTGCCTCTCTGGCCCCCTCCAAAAATGTATTTCCAGGCAGTCAAAATGGCTGCCCGGAACTGCACATGCGTCAAACCTCCGTTTGACGCATATGCACTTCTGTTTTTTAGTGCGCATGTGTCAAATAGAGGTTTGACACATGTGCACTAAAAAAAGAACTGCGCATGCATCAAACAGAGATTTGACATATGCACAGACATTTAATATTTTTTTATGTTGCTCCACCCATGACGTCATGACATCATGACATCATGACGTCGGCTACTCCCACAACTTCGATGACATCACGGTGGGGTAGTGAAGATTTTGACAACCCACCACTGCTGGGAAGTACCATAATTGTTTTTGGAAACTGAGATCAGCCCAATGGAAATAACAGCTTACAGCTGTCAGATTTTTTTAAATAAAGTAATAGAATTCATATGCCAATTTTCAATCTGAAAAAATATTTTAGAATTTGCTAGCTAATGCAAAGGAACAAAATCAACCTTTGTACACTTACCACACAGAAGATGAAAGCAGGTTCACATTTGTCCTTAAAAGGGAGTAGAGGCACAATGTTTTCCACATCCGCCTTAAATGAAGTATGTTCAGGAAAATGCATACATTTTTTCAGATAGATGTCAGACCAGAGATTGGAAAATTAACTTTAAAAGCAATTAGTTACAGACCTTAGATCCAGAAAGTATTAGCTACAACTATAGTTAATTTTTTAAAAGTAACTACATAATCTCTCATTTTTGAAATTTAACTAAAATATATGTTTAAGTTACATTTGTCAAAAATTAGAATACTAGAGACTACTGACCTGTATACATATTGTATCTAATTGGTGATATATACCCTATAACAGTGATGGTGAACCTTGGCACTCCAGATGTTCTTGAAGTTCAATTCCCAGAAGCCCAGCAGGACTGCTGACTTGGGCTTCTAGGAATTGAAGCCCAAGAACACCTGAAGTGCCAAGGTTCACCATCACTGCCCTATAATTATAAAAGTATCAGTAACCGTTACTGCAAATCAAATAAAGTTATTCCTTGTTGTGTTACAATCAAGTGACCCTTTATTTGCTCTAGTTATTTTCAAGTTTTGTTGAAGACAGTAACACTAGCAGTTCTCATAGGGCTTTCACCTTTCTAGGTTATACTTAATTGGTTCAAAGGGTTTTGATTTGTGGTATGCCAGTCTCCTGGTATTTAGGCACAGTGGCTAAACTGCTATACTGCCAAAAAACAAAAATGAAACAAAACCCTCTGCTCATGATCTGAAGTTGATCTAGATGGGGCCAAGACTGATTCATCCTTCCATCTTTCTGAGGTTGGTAAAATGTGTGCCCAGAATGTAGGAGGCAAAATGCTAAATACCTTGTCAATCATGCAAAATTTGTAAGTGCAATGAGGCAATAAAGGTCACCCATGCTCAAAAGCCAGTCGTATCCAACTCTAGGGTTCAATGCTCATCTTTGTTTGTAGCCAAAGAGCCAGTGCTGTCTGTGTCTACAGACATTTTCATGGACATGTGACAGGCATGCCTCAACACCAGAGTGCATGGAATGCTGTTTACCTTCCCACTGAAGTTGTTCCTATTTATCTGCTTGCAACATCTTGTAAATGTAATTGCTCTTGCTATCTATTAGAGATTATATTATATATATATATATTAGATTATATATATCAGTTTTTCATGGTCTCGACCCACTCAAAAGACATACTGTATTTTACATGGTATTACTACATTTTATTATATTTTATTACATTGTATTCTTAGATTGTATCTTTATATTGTATTGCTTGATTGTACTGTTATGTATCTGAATATTGTATATTTTATTACCTGTATTACTATACATATATGTACACTTTATGACTCTGAATTGCCCTATATATGTTGTTTGTAATTGACTGTTTCATTGGGTATTCATTGTATATTTTGCTTGTTGAATTATTATGTTTTGTGATGTTCATGACTGTGTGTAATCTGTAAATTGTATGTTTGTTCTGTAAACTGCTTTGAATCGGTTTTACTGAGTAGAGCGGTATATAAATCTAAATAAATAAATAAATATTCTGAATATCACTTCACCATAGCCCCACAAAGATGTTCACCTGGTGTACCTCAGGACCACATCCTTGATGTGGATGTGGGCACCATGCAAACTTTGCCCCTAAATGTTCCCCAGCACTCACTGGTGTTAGAGAACTTTGCACACTGAACACACAAGTCTGTAAATGAACACTCAGGGGATTCCATAGGCTAGAAGCAAATAAATAGAGTCAAATGACTAGATACTGGCAATAATTATAGGACACCAAGCAAGTTCAGAAGGGTACACATAGGCCTTAACATAACTTAAGATCCACTAACCTGCTCCATTGCTCTGCTCATATTACAGGCCGCTGTACAATTTGACCCCCCCTTGTTTGTACAAGTTATCCATGATGTCCTTGCAGAAGCAGAAGCCCTGTACATCTAAAAGAACAATCTCCACTTGTGAAACAGCAACCAGGGAAAAAAACCCACAACACAAGGCCAGTAGAGCTGTCCACTGCCCTGGTGCTGAAAAGGCTTCTGGACAAAATGTTTAAAGCAGGGTTGGACAATTATGGGCTTTCACTGTTCTGGGCTGCAAGTTTCACTGCCTCTATCATGAGGGGCAAAACAATATGTGGTCACTCACAAGGGGTTCATGCCTTATTTTCAAAACTTGAAGGAGCTGGCATACTATGGTCTGACACTCTAGTGATGGCAAGATCTTGACTGATTGCATTTGTTATCAGATGAATTGTCTTAATGCTGGTTCTTCCTTAAATTTTCCCCCACTTTTGCTGCAGTGCAGATAAACCCCCCAGGACATATTGCGATTAAATGAAAACAACAAAAACAAAATATCAGCACTGGTGGCAACACATTTTGGTTCTCAGTTGTCACAATCCTCATAGCCCTTTTTGTCTTTACATAATTTCTAAATTACAGTGAGTAGCTATGTTTTCTCAAAAATCTAAGGTCTTTCCCAAATAAGTATAAGACAAGACATAGTTGCAAGTGCACAAACAATACTCCCCCCCCCCGAAACTGTAGTTTCTAGTTTTGTAAATCTAGAATTTTCCATATTTGTATCTTTCAATTCCCACAAGTTTATAAAATCTACTGGAGAAAATAAAATTTCTAATCCTTGTAGACACAACAGTTGATTCATGTTTTGTTATAATTTTAAATTAGATTATTTATGGGAATGTCATATTAAGGAAATCCCTTTGTTTAGAAAAAATAAGACATTTAAATTCATTTTGTTTATCTGTTCATTGGTGCAATAAACCAGGATGATGCTGGTCTTGAAATAAAGTGGTTACAACAATTTATTTTGAAAATACATTTGATTAAAAAATCCTATTCTGAACTAAACAGCTGGCCTCATGCCAGGATGGAGCACATAGTTCAGAAAGAGATAGGGATATAGCCAGTGGTGGGCACCAGCAGGTTTGCACCAGTTGACCAGAACTGGTAGCAGAAATTCTGGCTGGCCATGCCCATCCAAGTTTAGAAATAAAGTAGTCCTAATTTGGGTGCAACACAGAGTTTCCTCCCTGGCCATGCCCACCATACCACGCCCACAGTGTGGTAGTAAATTTTTTTGAGCCCACCACTGGATATAGCTCATTTGCAAAAGAATTAACAGGTTGAAGGTAAAAAGAAGACTCCTAAGAGAGATAGGATGTGATACATCTTTGTTTCTTTGGACCATAGGAAGGTGAAGAAAACACTAAATGAAAGAACTGAAAGAACTTACTCTACTTCTAAACAGCCCTATTAGACATGAGTGACAAAGAGGTCCAAAAGAAATAATCCATCCAGGTGGTACTTCCAAGAAGTTATACTTAAAGAAAATTCAGAGATGTTATTGAGAGGCATTAACTGTGACTTGCCTAAATCCATTCATACCAATTCATCTATGCTAAGCATGACTAAACCATGCTCTAATCCTCTAGTAAAGGTTGCCCATTTTAAAGACTTAAGTTATTCTAGCAGTATTGATTGAACCTCTTGTTAAAGATTGGTAAAGGTAAAGGTCACCCTTGCTCAAAAGCCAGTTGTATCTGACTCTAGGGTTCAGTGCTCATCTCTGTTGATAGCCAAAGAGCCAGCACTGTCTGCGGCTGCAGATGTTTCCATGGACATGTAGCAGCCATGACTCCATGGAATGCTGTTTACCTTCCCACCAAAGTGGTCCCTATTTATCTACATGCAATGTCTTGCTTTCAAACTGCTAGGTTGGCAGGAGCTGGGATAGAGATGGGTGCTCACTCCATCACACAGCACTCGGGTCTTGAACTGCTGACCTGCCAACCTTCCAGTTAGATGTCAAGTTCAGCATCTTAAAAACTAAGCAGTACCTCTAACCCTCTACCAGCCACAATTTTCAAATCTTTCAATTTCTGAATTGCAGCTTGTATAAGAACTGTAAATATGATGATGTTGGCCTTTTAAACTTAAAGATAGATGATGTTTATTTATTTTTGCTTTCCTCTTCTTGTCCTGTACAATTCAGCTACAGCTTTTTATATGTGGCAACATAATTTCTCTACCCTGTGAGACCAGTCTTTCTAAGAATGACTGTGCCTTTGAAGTGCGTTCTACTTTGTTTTCCTGACATCTCAGTTTTGAAACTAATAGTATACCATAAATAATTATATAGTACCCATAAGCTTTCACATGCCTAAACACACTTCATGAAATGAATTGTACTTAGCCACACAGAAAGATATGAAAAATAAAAACTGGTTAGTCATACAGATGCTACAAGACTATTTCTGGTACAGTAATACCCCGGATAACGATTGCACCGGATAACGATAAAACCGCATAACGACGACAGATTTGGGGGGAAGATTTGCACCGCAGAACGTTCTTTCTAGCGTTATCCGATGCATCGTAACAAAGAAGTAAAGGAGGCCAAAGCTCCTCTCCCTGCCACTTCCCTCCTTCCTCCCCCCCACCCCCAGCAGTTTGGGGACTCCCTACACCCACCCCACTGCCTGCTTGGCCACCGAGAGACTCCAGCCCAGCCCTGACCCTGCTTACCTTCAAGCCACCACAGCTGCTGCTCCCACCAGGTTCCCCAGGCAGCCCAGGAGCTGCCTGCTGGTGCACAAGCAGGCACATCCTTTGCACTGGAACTCATGGCTGGCCCAGGCCCTCTAAAAGTCGGCCTCGCCCATGTGGAGTCAGCCTAGCTTCTCTTGCTGAGCTGCATGCTCCGACTGAGCCAGGCTTGACCAGCTGATTGCAGAGCACAGAGCTATGCCTCATGGCAGGCAGAGGCAGCTGAGCGCCGATGCAAGAGATCAGAAAATGGAGAGGAATGGTTGCTAAGGCAGCAAGAGACGCATGGATCGGATAAGGCTGAAAATCGCATAACGTTAAGACTTGTGGAACCAAGTCTTAACGTTAACCGATGTATTACTGTATAAATTTTTTACAACAGACTAACATGTTTATCTGCTACCTTAACCTTTATAGCACTATAATGCTTCTCCCCAAAAATATTTAACAACAGAACATTTAATCTTTAGATCCTTACCACAGCAAAATGTAGAAGATTATCTTCACCAAATTCATTTTTTAGCTTTCGGAATAGTGTCACCACAGCTTTGCAAGGTCCACACCAGCCCTGATACACATCTACTACTGGAAAATATACATAGAAACATGGATGCGTCTTTTGAAACATCCCTTTTAACACAAACAATGTCAGTTTAGTGTATTTTTGTTTTGTTTCTGCAGCCCAGCGTATTCAGTCCAAGACATGTTGTTTTTCTGTATGTTTCACATAGAGAAACAAGCTGGCCTGGCTGCCGAATTTTATTGTCACACTGAAAATATAGGGCAATGCCCTCCACTGTTTCTAAGTTTAAGAGATGAGCTAAAGGGTGTAGAATAGTCTATGATAATGATGGTGAACTTTGGCACTCCAGATGTTATTTATTTGTTTTATTTATTTATTTACATTTCTATACCACCCTTCTCGCCAGGGCGACCCAGGGCGGTGTACATCATAAAAACATAATAAAACCCAACTCAAACCCATTGTTAAAAAACTTCAAAATTACAATTATAAAATTTAAAAAGTTTTTAAAATTTATAAAAAACCACAGGTCCCAATAATCGTTTAAAAAGTTAAAAACTCAAAAACACAAGATTAAAAAAGATTAAAAGACCAGGGGGGAGAGGGAGCTCAAACAAGCCAGCAAGCTGGGGTTTGGTACCGTCAGGACCCCATACCTGTCCCGCCAGCCATGTTTTTAAGTTCTTCCTAAAAGACAGCAAGTCCATCTGAAGACGTAGCTCAGTTGGTAGGAGGTTCCATAGGGCTGGAGCAGACACAAAGAAGGCCCTCCTTCTAGTGCCAGAGAGATCTGCCTCTCTGGCCGATGGAACAACTAGAGAGTCTCTCCGGTCCGCTCTGGTGGGACCGACAGATGTTCTTGGGGTGATGCGGTCTCTTAAGTATCCTGGTCCACTACCATATAGGGCTTGAACTTCAATTCCCAGAAGCCCTGATCAACCAGTGTACTGACTTGGTCTTCTGGGAATTGAAGTCCAAGAACACTGGAGTGACACAGTGAGCTATGTCATTCAACAGAGGAGAAGAAAATGACTAGGGGACTCAGAAGAAGTGGCTGATGGCTTCCAATGCTGACCTTACATCTGCCATCTGAAGCAGTTCTCTCCCTCTTTCTTATGGTATGGCTAGCTCTGTGCTTCAGTTGAGAAACAGCCTTCCCAGTCCTTTTAAACAATCCAGGCAGCCCGAACCCTCCCATTTTAAAACTAGTGTGTTTTATTTCAAGGCTACACAGACTTATCCAGAATTCTCATTTGTAAGTAGAGGCTTAATGCCAGTGGGAATTTTGTCTCTCCAGGCATGCTGCTTTTCATGTGGAGATGGATTATAGAGAGGGTAGAGGCTAGTTCATCCCTCTCTAAGTGTGTGGGTTACAATTGAGCAGCCAATGACTGCTTAGACATTTATATATACCCTTGCTTAATGTAGTAAGACACACCAGAGAAGGCCCACTGAATCAAGGGGATTTGGTGAATCAACTCCTCCATAAGTTCAACTAATTAAAATAGCCATCCTTTACTTGCAATTTACTGCAGTAAAGCAAATTACAATTGGAGTAGGATCATTTGAATCAATGAAACACATGGAAGAGTTCACTCACAAATCCACACTGATTCAGTGGACCTTCTCGGGTGTTACTTTCCACACTGAGCTGTCAGAGTATGATTTGTATCCTGTGTTTAGACTCATTTCAAAATGGAGATTTCTGAGGTGGAGGCAAGTTGGAGAGTGTGTGCATTCCTGAGAAGGATTGGAATTTAGAAACGTGCTAGCCTTGTGGTTTGGAATAATGAAACCTAAGGTATGATGGACATGTGATACTGTATGACCATTGGCTGGATTGCTTTAGGGGAATGGCAAGGAGGTGAACCATGTGTGAGGAGATAAAACCCAGAGGGAGGAGCCAAGACACTTTCTTGGTCCTGTGCTCTACGATGAGCAAATATGTAGGCTGGTAAGAGAGAGAAAGAGCGGTGGGCCCTTAGGGCTTTCACAATTAGCTAAGCTTGCTTTATTTTAATGTGCTTTCTGAACTTTTGTTAAAATTTCTCCTGTAACTTACTCTGATTACAGCATACTTTTGAACTATCTGATGATGACTGGAGTGTTTACTCGGCTATGCGCTACCGTATTTCAACTAAGCTAGTATCCTGGGTATCAGAAGCAGGAACCAACCACCTGTGGGCCTACTTGTGAGTCCTACTTGTGAGTAAAGGCATTTCCTGTCAGGAGCAATAGAATTTCTGCCTTTATGTCTTTCAGCGGTGAAGGCCAGATCCATTGATCCTCCATAGCTAGCTATTCTTTCTGCTAGAAAGTCGCATCCAGTTACAGGATCTGCTATGAGAACAATTTCCAGTATTGAAAATAGGAAATAAGCATCTGCATGATATGATTAGTAGTCATCTTCAATCAGAAAAGAATTGAAATAAAGAACAACTAGATCTGCCTTTCACACCGTTCTCTTAAAGTGGCTTCAACACATAACCTGTGCCCAAGGAATGGGCTGGCTGGGGGTAACCTGAGTTTGAGGTGTAGCAGTTCTCTTATACCACAAGAGTACAGGTCACAGTAGGAAAATAGATACATGAGTCATGTCTTTCTGAAAGCCCAGAAGTGGGTGCACAAGATGCATTGCCAACATGAATGGAAAAAATTCACTAAGTGAGAGTGAAAGAAATGGAAAAATATCTGTTAAGAAAAATACCTGTTAGACCTTTATTGAGCAGCATGTCCTCCCATTGTGTTTGAGTGGTTATGACTGTCTAAAGTGAAGCAAGCAGTGAATATTGTAAGCAACACAAATATAGGATATTCCAATAAACAGTTGCATAATTAAAGTAAAAGGCAAACACTGTACCTGTAGCTGAATTTCTTTCTTCTTGCTTGCCATGTTATTTCCTATAATTATGCAAACATCACAAATAATTTTAATTATTATTATTTTTTCTTTATTAACAATTACAATATGAATGATATATCCTTCTTCCAATTTATCTTTTCTATCCCTTTTGGCAGAATCATATCCAAAATCATACAATGACGCTTTTCTGAGAAAATTATAGTTATACTCCAAGAATGCTATAAAGACCAATATATCCTGTATGCTTGAGAGAGCTCCTTATCATTTATTCCATTCATATAAACAAAAAAAGGTGCTAATCTATCTATCTATCTATCTATCTATCTATCTATCTATCTATCTATCTATCTATCTATCTATCTATCTATCCATCTATCTACATACCTTCTGCCATAATTAGTGTGAAACACTACTTTAGGCAGTTCATAATAAAACTGCATAACCCAAATACACATAAATAATATAATAACACAATCACTGCTTCCCCAGCCAACAATAATAACCAGTGGTGGGATGTCAAAATTTTTACTACCCCACCGTGATGTCATCACAGTGTGGGCGGAGCTAACATCATGATGTCATGTCATGAGCGGGGCCAAAGAAAAAAATACAAAATAATAAAAATAGGGAGCTTCAGGCTATAGGGAGCTTCAGGCTAGCAGCTTCTCTTCCTCCTCCTAGTTTGGGAGGACAGCAAGGAGGCCGTGCATATGTCCCAAGCACTAGGTGTGCATGCACACCAAGTGCTTGGCATGCATGCGCAGTGGGGGAACCAGTGAAAAGGTATGCCCCGAAGGTGGTTCCTCCCAAAAGCTGCTACAGGTTCTCTGGGACACTAGGAAAAGTTACTACCGGTTCTGGAGAACTGGTGAGAACCTGTTACATCCCATCGCTGATAATAACCTTAGAGGCACCATAATTGTAGAAATTAATTCTAAAATTTCATTAATGCAAATAATTATGCTCCACAGAATGATGATTGGTTATAAAATGTATTTGGGAAATGTTTCCGTAAATGAAAAAGTCTTCAACATTTTACAGAAGAATAGTGGTATATGGGCTGTTCTTATCTCAGGGAGCTAGGAATTCCAAAAATGCTCTACTTCTTGTGCAAGATTTTTTCACTTCATTCAATGTAGGCACCCACAATTTCATTATTTGTGTGCTTTGGGTAGAGTTTCCTGGGAAGATATGCTCTTGCAAATAGTTTGCCCCCAAACTGTTAAGGGCTTTGTAAATCATTACCAGCACCTTATACCTAGCACAGAACGGGCAAATCAGCCAAGACTGTGGTAATATGATCAAATCAACCAATACCTGGAAACAGTTTGGGTGCTAAATTTTGTACCCGTTGGCATTTTTGTACCAAGCTTAACTGCAGCCCCACATAGAGCTCATTACAATGGTCAATGTTGGAGATTGCCAGTGTATACCCTCCTTCCAACAGAAAATTCAAGTTATTAAATCCAAACTAAAAATCCTTCCTTGTTCCATTTAAACCAGCCAAAACCTAAGATCCTTTATAGATTGTTGCCCAGTCTTACTCTCTCGCAGCCTTAAGAAGTTAAATATTTCTGTCTTCATTCATCAAACACACAGGATCTCCATAACTGACCATTCTCAGACCCTCTCCACATTTCAAAGTCCATCATATAATATCCAAAACCTTCTTAAAAGTCTTAAAAAATCATCATCATTCTAGTTTCTCTAACAGTTACAGATCTCGTCCAATCTTTACCTTCCAATCTTACTCTTAAAATGCTACTCATTTGTCTTCATTTTTGACTCCATACATTCTCTGCCATTTTCACACAATTTCAACTCCATGCTAGTCCAACAGACATTTCAAGATCTTTTGGGGAGTCAGGTTCTTCTTGTCAATGGAATGGCCTTAACACCCAGGAATACAGATCCATTTCCACTCATAAGAGAGCTCAGTACTTGATCACACTTGCCGCATAAACTGCAAGGGCTCAAATCCTGAAGGGATTCTCTCTTTGGAAATCTGACAGCAGCCATTCAAACACTCCACAGCTCACAGCTGGAAACTTTCAAGCTCCATCCAGATCAAACACTGTGGAACACTGGGTTCCATAAGTGATATTCCTGGATCAAGTACTTGCAAGCCCATTGCCAGTAACATGACTTCTATGGGTCCCTGATGATCTAAAACATTGTCTAAATCTTAATCAGACAATTTAAATGGTCCAGTTCCAAAAATAGCGGTCAATGGCTCATAACCCATAAACCCAGGAAGTAAAGAAATCAAAAAATGAAATAACAGCCAAAACAAATGAGGCAGAGAGAGAGAGGAAATATATACTGGGTGCTAAGTCCACATTTGATGCCATCTTGGGGTGGGCTGGGGAGAGGCTGTTTCAAAAGAATCCAAAAGTTTGGTCCATTTAGCTATATGCAGATTGGTGGCTATGTTATATCTCCAAGAGATGTGTCTCTGTATATAGACAGATTCTTAGAGAGACAGATACATCTGGACCAATTATATTCATAATTATACTTAATACAATTCGGTAAAGGTTTCCCTTGCTCGAAAGCCAGTTGTATCTGACTCTAGGATTCAGTGCTCATCTCTGTTTCAAAGCCGAAGAGCCAGCGCTGTCTGTGTCTGCAGATGTTTCCGTGGTCATGTGGCAGGCATGACTAGAGTGCACGGAATGCTGTTACCTTCCCACCGAAGTGGTCCTATTTATCTACTTACAATTTCTTGCTTTCAAACTGCTAGGTTGGCAGGAGCTGGGACAAAGACGGGAGCTCATTCCATCCTGCAGTACTTGGGAATCGAACTGCTGACCTTCTGCTTCTCAGTCAGCGTCTTAGCTACTTGAACCACTGCAGTCCCTTTAATACAGTTTAGACTCTTTTAACTAAATACATAATAAATGCAGATAACAGCTGGAGATTGAGTCTTTTCAGGAATTATAAATAAGATAACAAGTGCCTTCACGAAGCTGACAGCCTCCAATTGTTTTAAAATACCACTCCCATCAACTCCAGTCAGGATGACCACTGGTCAATGGTGATGGGAGTAGTAAATAACTAAACAAAACCTAGATACCAAGATCTTTGGGAAAGACTCAGAATGTTTGGGTTTTTGAACTGGGACATTTTGAAGCAAAATTATTCCTCTAGTGTACACGTTCTACTAATATCTTCTACTTTCATCATCTTTTCCCAACCATTCTTTTTCCATTTAGTGTAGTAATTAAAATAGAAGATGCTGCAATAGAAGTTTAAAAGGTGAGGCACTCACAGGGTTAAGAGGTTACACTTTTAATCCTATTTACAGTTTAATAATATTTATGATAGTTACCGCTGCAAACAAGAGACTGAATATGTAGCTTGTACTCCCCAAACGCTCGGCTGACACCTTGTACGTGTGAAAAGTACACATTTAAATCTTTCTTTCCCAGCAGAGGGATTTAAGTGGCAGTTTGGGAATGAGCAGAACAGAATTTCAGCTCAATACTGAGAGTAATAGTTGTGATTTGCAGTAAGAGGGAGTGCAGTTCTAGAAATTGCTGGTTTTAGGATCTTGAAAGTCACCTCAAATACATATTTGACATTTTAAAGACTTAAATCATTCTAGCAGTATTGATTGAACCTCTTGTTAAAGGTAGGTAAAGGTAAAGGTCACCCTTGCTCAAAAACCTGTTGTATCCGACTTTAGGGTTCAGTGCTCATCTCTGTTTCATAGCCGAAGAGCCAGCGCTGTCTGCGTTTGCAGATGTTTCCGTGGTCATGTGACAGGCATGACTAGACACTGGAGTGCACGGAACACTGCTTACCATCCCACCGAAGTGGTTCCTATTTATCTACTTGAGATTTCTTGCTTTCGAACTGCTAGGTTGGCAAGAGCTGGGACAGAGATGGGAGCTTGCTCCGTCCTCCAGTATCCAGGTATCGAACTGCTGACCTGCCACCTTCCAGTCAGCATTTTAGCCACTTCAACCACTACAGTCCCAAACCTCTTATTAGTTATTTTCTCTTGGAATAGTAGACGTGTTAGTCTGTGGTTCAGGCATATCAGAAAACAAGATAAAATAAACAAAACAAAATTAAAATAAAAAACACTGTAGCACTTTAAAGACTAACTGCTATATTTTTATTGTTAGCTTTCGTGGATCAAGTCCACTTCTTTAGACAAAGAGTGAAACTTACAGGCATGGTTTTTATACACCAAATTCAGGGGGTCAAAGGGAGAAGGGTGTGATCAAGAAAGATGACAGACAAGCAAGCACAACAGTACAGCTTCACACAGCCATTAGCAACAATATATTATTCAGATTAGCTCTAGTCTAAATGTCTCCCTTTCAATCTCAAGGTTGCTGAGAAAGCCCATTCTGGTCTCTGATCAACTTTTGACCTGCATGTCAGAAAACAAACAAAAACACTGTACTGATATTTTCTCTGTAGACGAAATTAATAGAAAATATGTGAGTTATATAACTAGTTTGTATAACCTTGTATTTTATATACACAGAATAACAATACAGTAATACCTCGAATAATGATTGCCTTGGATAACGCTAGAATTGGACAATGTTGGGGAATTTGAGGCAAACATTTACACCGCACAATGTTAACATAACATTGTGCGGTGCAAATGTTTCCCTCAAATTCACCAATATTGATATCTGCCCCAAAGCCTGCAGGGCTGGAGACCAGCCCTGCGGGCTTTGGGGCAGAGATCTCCACTGAGAGCGCCCCTTGGATTGGGGGGAAAACCGCTGCCTCTTTGGAAAGGGCAGCGGGGGTTCCATGCATGGAATCCCTACTGCCCTTTCCAAAGAGGAAGGCAGATCAACCCCCTGTTTCCTTTCCTCTTTGGGGCTTTTTAAAAACATTGTGCGATCAATGCATCACACAACATTAAAAACCGGGTAACATTAAGACTTGTGGAACCAAGTCTTAACGTTATCCGAAGTACTAGTATATTGTAAGTTTGGGAATGAGGTTATCATGAAAAGAATAAATTTTCTGGAAAGTTAACAAGCCTGTGCTAAGCTGACAGATAGTGTGGTCTTAAAAGCTCAGTGTGATTTGGGGGCAAGGTCAAGAATTAAGAGAGCCAAGTTCAAGTCTCCACTAGGTCAGAAAACTAAGTCACACTGTCCCAGAATTACTACAAGGGTAAAGTAAGGATAAAAGAACTCTGCATATTGCCCTGACTTCACTGAAGGAGAAGCAAGATAAATTACAGCAGAGAAGGTGTGGAGGTTCTTGCAATGCTTTAATCTTTTTCCAGAATTTGTCTGTATTTGCATTTGTAGTTGACATGGCCATAATGGCTGGAACAACAATAAATAGTTGCGTGTATAAATAATTAACCCATAAAAATTCACTTTATTAATAAGTAAACATACAAATATGCTGTCATGAGCTAATTCATTAGTCAACTGTTACTTTTTGAAGCTGGCCTGGTTGGAAGCATGTGCTAAACTGGAAGAGCCATAAGGCAAAAGGCATGCCCTTTCCATAGCTTTACAAGATATCTTGTGAGTGCCTCTATGGGATTACAAGGCCAGAAACACTCAAGGAACATATGTGCTGCACTCACCATCATGACCCTTGGGCCAACCTATGACCTCTCCAGGCTGCACATTTTTAAATGTTTGCATACCAAAAATAGATGAGGTTTTGAACTCAGTAACTTAACATCGTTTTGCAGTGTGTTGAAAATCTGAAGTCGATGCAGTGGACATATGCTATCATCTGAAGTGTTTTCAATGTGTGCCTCTACCAGAGCTCATCATACATCTTTGTAAAGAAGCACAGATAGTTTAAAACACCAGTAACCCTTCTGTTGAGGCAGAGATATATGAAAGGTGATGTGTAGTGATTCTTGAAATAATAAAGGTTTTAAATGTTATGTAACTACAGGGATGCCTATTGGATCAAAAATAGCAGTTCCTATCCTAAGGAGCTTATTTTAAAATATTTTGTGAAACCTCTGTGGAAAGCCTTGAATGTCCAAGTTATGGTATAATAGGAATGTCTCGTCTGAGCTTCATCATGGCATATACGCATTCCAGACAGAGCTTGAAGAAGTTTCTTTTTGAACTAGACCTCCCAGCAGTGGTGTAGGGTGAAGGGGGCCAGTGAGGGGCCCCACTCTGGGCGGCACTTTTGGGGCTATGGGTGTTCTTGGACTACAATTCCCAGAAGCCCTAGCAGGCGCGAGCACCGGCACCCACCAGGGGGCAGCAAATTTGCCTTATGTCCCGGGCAGCTGAAATCAACGATACACTACTGCCTCCCAGAGAGCTCGACCATTGCTATACTGACTGGAAGATCCCATGAAGTGTCAGGTTCTGGTTCCAGAGGTGAAGCACATGAAGTACCCCATTGTCCATGAGGTAGAGACAGGCTCTCTCTGAAATACTGAATCAAGATGCCATTTTTGCCTTGGATCATGAACTGCCACCACCAAGACCCTGGAATCATTTTTCTCTATTCCCCAGAATTAACTGGATGGGAACAAAGCATAGCATAGCTCAATGTTGAGGTAGATTTTCCACAATTGGCCTGGCTGCTTGTAAACCTCTTCTAAGTAGGCTATTATTTGTTGGTTCAAGTGTTTCATCAGCATTATCTGCTCCTAAGCATCTTTTTTTCAGGGCTGATAAAGACATCTGCCATAGCAAAATCATCTGAGAATGAAAATAGAAACTTGCTTCTCTCTCTCTCACACACACACACACATTTTCTTTCTTTCTTTCTTTCTTTCTTTCTTTCTTTCTTTCTTTCTTTCTTTCTTTCTTTCTTTCTTTCTTTCTTTCTTTCTTTCTTTCTTTCTTTCTTTCTTTCTTTCTTTCTTTCTTTCTTTCTTTCTTTCTTTCTTTCTTTTTCTCTCTCTCTCTCTCTCTCTCTCTCTCATACCTATGATGACTGCTGAGTTACAGTAAATATCTACTTGCATACTCACAGGACACATGCATTACGATGTATCACACCATAAATAACTTCAGATCCTTATACATACTGTGCTAATTACTCCAAGACAACTGCTTCAAAGGGTGAAGTTAACCTTGTGGAAAGAGTGAATTCAAAAGAGTGGTAGACTAACCGTTATTACTGTTGCCATGGTCACCAAAGAACATCCAGAGAGAACGGCTAAGTCTGGTCAAGGGAGGCATCAGTCTGATTTATATGATGGCAGAGTGATTCTTGTGTTGCTCGTCTTAATCTACCTTAGCCTGAGAAGGACATAGGAATCAAATCATCTGCACCTGCTGTCATTTCTTCACTGTTGTCAAACAAGTATATTAATGCATTCTCATAAATTGACCATTGAAAAAAGGATCGGGTTCTTTTCATTCAATTTACCAAGACTAAGACCCACCAATCCTCAGTTGTCTTCATCAGCCAAATTCAATGAACACAGCAGTTGCTAAAATGGGAAGCGCTGTGTTATCCATTACTGCCGGGTATATGTCAAGAATGCGGACTGTGTGTTTATTTGTGTGTCTCTCTCTCTGTGTGTGTGAGAGAGAGAGATGACGCTGGTAATTCAGTTCCTCTGGTCAAGCCCAATATATACTGCTGCCTGAGGCAAAAAACAAAATGACACCACCATTTATTTCAGAGGTTCTCTACCTTTTCAAGTTAGGGGCTGGATCATGCTCCCTCAAATGGTTGAGGGGGCTGGACTGGTCCCCCCCCCCCCAATTTACGACTGTCATAAACACATTTACAATGGGTATAAATGAGTCTGTGGCCAATTCCGGTGGCGGCGGCAGTGGCTGGAGTGAGGCCGGAGGCCGGATTATTTGGCACTATGGGCTGGATTTGGCCTGTGAGCTGTAGGTTGAAAACCCCTGGCTTATTGCATGTGGAAAAGATGAGTAAAGTCATGGCTGACTCTTACAGCAACACATCACTGCATTTGATGACAGCAAAGATTGTAGGAAAGGCATAACTTGCTTTGTTCCTTAAGAAATGGGTGGGTGGGGAGAATGTGTAAAGAGGAGCAGCTGCAAAAGTTGCGAGCATGCCCAGATGTGACAGCAGAAGAAAGCAATGAAACATGGCCAGGCCAAAGTTGCTACAGGAATTCAGTTCGTGGACATGGTTGAGCTTCAGCACTTTCTTCTGCTTTTAGTGTTGCACCTGGGCATGCTCATAATCTTTTCTCAGCCAGCGTTCTTCCCAGTAATGCTGGCTTCCAGCTTTGCTTCATGCCTGCAGAGGTTGGTGGCTGAAATAGTTCCTCTTTCACAGACAGTGTGCAAGTTATCTTTTCATTACATCTGGAGGGGAAGTCAGCCCCCCCCCCCCCAGTGCAACCCTGGATGGTGCCTGGGATTTCTTCTTGGCCTCAGACTGTCACGGCACAAGACACTGCTCCCCAAATATCTATTACTTGAATCAGCTCTCTTGCACTGCTGAATGGCAAGGTGGAAACACAGAGAACTTAGCCTAGGCTTTTAGAAGTTAAATGTTCAATATTTCCGTCTAGGTAGACATATCTTTTGGTTTCAACTTCTCCCACTTTTCTAGTTGGAAAAAATATACCAGATAAAATCTTAACTCACTGTTGTGTTGCAGTGAAGATAAAAGTCACCCTTGCTCAAAAGCCAGCCATATCCGACTCTAGGGTTTGGTGCTCATCTCCATTTATAGTCAAAGAGACAGCTCTGTCTGCACTGGCAGATGTTTCTGTGTAGCGGCAGGCATGATTAGAAACTGGAGTACACAGAATACTGTTTACCTTCCCACCAAAGTGGTTCCTATTTATCTATTTGCAATTTCTTGCTTTCAAATTGCCAGGTTGGTAGGAGCTGGGACAGAGGTGGGAGCTCACTCCATCACACAGCACTCAGGTCTTGAACTGCTGACCTGTCAACCTTCCAGTTGTCAAGTTCAGCATCTTAATCATTAATCCACCACAGTCCATATTGTGTTGCAGTACTAATCATGAATTTTTAAAAAAGAAGTTATTGGTTTCCTTGTTTATCGAACACGGTGAAACTCAGGCTTCAATCTCAAGTCCTGAGCTATCTTATTTAATTACAAAGTCTCATTGTTTCAAAATGCCTATTACGGTAGTTCCAGACAATGAAATTCTTTTAAAAAACTCTTTCCACTTTTTTGGCCACTGTGATGATCCTATTACTCCCGAGTAGAGCCTTGGCCTACATGTTAGTGGGAATGCACCTGAACTGACACCCTCAAGCTAAGCAATTTAGGATTTAGTTTGCCTTCTCACATGTCCTGACCTTAGTCAGTTTGGAAACCCTGAGGGCCCCCTCCTCTATTCAAAAGACTACATGTTTGCTACGTTTTAAGCACCCCAAAGACTTACTTACGAAGCATCGCGAAAGGAACAAAGAGACTGCTCCTTTTTCTCCTCCTTCTTTTATCTCCTCCATCAAGTCCCACCCTCTGTCCCCTCCTCTGAAGGGTTCCAGCCAATGACTACACACAGTACTACATGTTTATCCAATTTTATGTTTCATTTCTCCACAGCACGAGGGTAGAATGTTTAGTCTAGCACTCATTATTTGCCCAGTAACACCCAAAATGCATCACAGCCACCTCTCTTCAGTGAACAGCACACAGGAATCCACATCGCTATTCTAAAAAACCCACAGGCCCCATTTCTATCCCTGACAGTCACTTATTTTTAAGGTTTGTGGAATGAATTTTATGACAGAAACAGTTTGCCCATAAAAATGCACCCAGCATAACTGAAGAAAAATGTTGTTGCCTTGACAACTATATGATGACCTTAAGAGGGAACACAAAGGCTATATAAATAATATCCTGGAGAGTAATCTAAATCAGATTATCTGCAGGGCTAAATTTAATGATTTTTTCTGTTAGAGAGAATGGCATGACTGTGCTCTTCAAGGATATAAAATCTGACTTCTGAATTATCCAATTTATATTCTCACAGCATTACAGAATTATTAGAGAGTATTTCTGCATCACGGAGAAGGTAGTTCAGGCCCTTCCCTCTGGCTATCAATCCATCTAAAAAATTATAATATTTTGAATTTTCATGAAAGGCATTGAAAGCCTTTCCTAATCTATGTAATATTTCAAATATCATCTAAGCTAGACATTGATGAGGAATGTCAGATTTTTCTCATGAAAGTGAAAAAGAGAAGTTGTTTCTTAATGTAAGATGCTGCTGTGTTTTAAAGAAGCAGAAAGGGAAACTCTAATCTTGGAAAAGGTAAAGGTAAAGCTTTCCCTTGCTGGAAAGCTAGTCGTATCCGAGAATTCTACTGAAGTAGTTTCTGTAAAGGTGATATAATATAACAACATATAGCATACAACATATATAGTAGGATTGTTATACCTGATGTCAGGTATAACTAGCCTGGATAAGGCAAGGACTGTTATAGTACCACAATCCTCTGCACCAAATCCAACCAACAACTGGAAAGGATTTTATGTATTTTATTTAAAAGAAAGAAAAGAGTAGCTGTAAAAAAGAAAAAAGAGTGAATATTCCATACAATTACAGTGGTACCTCGTACAACGAAATTTTTCCCCTTTGGGATGCATCGTACAATGAATATCTCTATGGGGGAAAAATTGTACAACAACAAAAATTCGTTGTACGATTTTTCCCATAGAGATGCATTGCATCGTTGTAACAATTTTAGTTGTTATACGGGGCACAATGTTTTTTCAAATCCTCGTTGTTGTACGATTTAATTGCTGTATGAGGCATTCGTTATACGGGGTTCTACTGTATTAAAAATTGAACTTGCAAAACCTAGGAGCAAATTTATTTATTTTTATTTTATTCGATTTCTATCGCTGCCCCCTCGCTGAAGTGACTCCGGGTGGCTTACAAGCAACCATAAAAAACGCTCAAGAATAAAGGAATCTCAGAAAACAAAACAAAACAAAACAAAATAAAAAAACACAGTAGCACTTTAAATATAGCAGTTAGTCTTTAAAGTGCTACTGTGTTTTTTACTTTATTTTATTTTGTTTATTTTGTTTTGTTTTGTTTTCTGAGATGCCTGAACCACAGACTAACACTGCTACTATTCCAAAAAAGCTCAAGAATAAAAACATTCCTACAGCAATTAAAATCATAAAAACATTTAACATTTAAAAGCCATTAAAGTGGCCTCCCAACATTCACAATAGGTTAAAACTAAAACCCGAAGGGCTTTCATATAAGCCAGTGGGGGAGGGGCACTGCCCCACTGGCAGCACCCCACACCTGCTGGGCCAGCCAAGTTTTAAGGCCTTTCTTAAAGGTCAATAGCTCTGCCTGGAGGAATGGACTTAGAGTGACTCAAAGATAAACACACCAGAAAAACTAATTTACACTGTCTTGATTTCACGCCAAAAATTGTAAGATAGAACAGTTCAGTGTGCTTGTTAAAACAGCAAATGGTACACACGTCTTCTATGTCTCATAGCTGTGAGCAAACTGGGTCTCCTCAGAAGAAGCTTAGCTAACTTTGACTTTTGCCAGCTAATCTTTTATACCAGGGGTACCCAAACTATGGACAATGGGCCAGATTTGGCCCCCAATGCCAATTCATTTGGCCCACAATGTCAGATGAATCTACATCAGCAGCCAGATCCAGCCCATGGGCCATAGTGACCAGCCGTGTGAACCTTGTGACTAGCCCACAGCCCAAAAAGTTTGGGCACCCCTGGTTTATACAGTGAAATGGGCTATGTGGTGACCTGTTTTCAAGATCAACTTACTTATCTTACACCCTCATATCTCTTTCAACTTTTGATAAAACAAAGGTACCTTCCTCAACTCTTCTCTTTCTCAGCATTCAGAATTGACATAACCCCCAGAGAAGGAAGCAAACATGATCCTCAGTGCAAGGTACACATGAAGTGTAAGATAAACATGAAAGGATGATTTTGTAGTATTTTGAAATGTCTTCTGGTAAGGATAATGTGGAAATATCATCCCCTTTTGAAGTGTCCTTTGGCAGGAGGTAACTGGAAGATGTGACTGTCCTTTTGCATCTTTACCTCAGTTAGTTTCACAGGATCACATTAACACAGACATGTTTATCAATTACATTCCATATTTATTGTTGTGAAGTCACACACTCGATTCTGACCCTTCGTGACCCCATGGGTAACTGCACGCCAGGCACCCTTATCCCCCACCATCCTCTTCAACCCGTCCATCTTTGTGCCCATTGCATCAACAATGTCATCTAGCCATCTCATTCTCTGCCGCCTCCTTCTTTTGCCCTCCACTTTTCCCAGCATCAAGGCTTTCTTGAGTGAGTCCTCTCTTCTCAATTGATGTCCAAAGTACTTTAACTTCATATTCACTATTTGACCTGCCAAGGAGCAGTCAGGGTTGATTTCTTTTAGGAGCGACCTGTTTGTTCTCTTTTCTGTCCAGGGTACCCTCAAAATTCTCCTCCAGCGCCACATCTCAAAGGCGTCTATTTTTCTACGCTCAGTTTTTCTTATGGTCCAGCTCTCACAACAATATTTATACTTGTGTATAAATTGACACCATGAGGTTTTACTCTTATGTCTCACATTTTAATACAAGAGTTAGTCTTTAAGGAGCCACACCTTTTTGTCTTTTTTTGTTTTGTTTACACTCTGATATGCTTGCACAGATTAACACAGCTACCACTTCAAAAAAATAATAATCCATATTTTGTATTTCCCCAAATCCTCAGTTCTGTCCTAGGTTTTATTTCTGATGAAAACCCTGGTATTTTGGGGCTCTGTGAAAGCATAAGTGACAGTGAAGTATAGGATCGCCTTTTACTTATCTAAACCAACATGCTACATTACCACTAACTAAGGAAAACAGATGCAGCCTTGGTCATAGATCAGTGGTGGGATGTCAAAAATTTTACTACCCCACCGTGATGTCATCACAGTGTGGGCGGAGCTAACATCATGATGTCATGATATGGGCGGGACCAAAGATTTGTTTTAACAAAATAGTAAAATAAAATAAAAATAAGCACACACACACCCCTGAACCCACCCACAACACAAACCCGTAAATAAATTAAATAAATAAATAAAATAAAAATTACATTAGAATACACTCACCCACCCACCCCAAACACAAATCTGTATTTATGGTACTGGGTAGTATGCCAATATAGGTAAAGGTATTAAATACACATTAAAATACACAGACACACCACATCCAAAGGTGAGTCACTTACCCTGGGGACCAGGCTATAGGAAGCTTCAGGCTAGCAGCTTCTCTTCCTCCTCCCTGCTAGGGAGGACAGCAAGGAGGCTGTGCATACATGCTAAGCCCTGTTGGCGTACATGCACACCAAGTGCTTGTGGGGGAACCATTGAAAAAGTAAGCCCTGAAGGTGGTTCCCCCCAAAAGCTGCTACCGGTTCTCTGGGACACTAAGAAAAGTTACTACCGGTTCTGGCGAACTGGTGAGAACCTGTTACATCCCAGCACTGTCATAGATGCACAAGTTTCATCCATACTAAACTTCTATAATGCAATCTCTGTGAAGCTTTTTGGATCAAAAAGCCTCAGCTGCTGAAGAATGGGGAATCTTAGGTGCCTAGTCATGGGATTTGTGGTAACTGTGTTAGCAGAGTACAGTAGGTTAGCATGTAAACTTATAGTATGCTTTTGGAATAATCACTCAATATGCTCATGCCAAGATAAAAGGAATAACATATTTATTGTTTTAAATAAGAAGGTTAATATCTATCTTCAGGATATAACAGGATGATATCTAGATTTTTGCGCAGAAGCCTTCTAACTATTTTCTTTGTGTGCACAAGTGTGTTAAGGGCACATCTCTTGGTCAACCTTGTATTGTAGAAAAAGGAGAACGAAGTATTTCTTTGAAGAGAGAAGTGGTCTAAGGAGGAAGTGACCTAAAACCAACATTATGCAACAGGTCATTTACAGAACACCGAGAAAGATCAAAATGCCCAGTCCCAACAAGCTAACTCTTGGTTTATTATCCCCTTCCATTACTGTAAGTGTAATACTTTTGCACTTTCCATAATACTCTTTAGGGCAGGGGTGCCCAAACTACAGCTCATGGGCCAGATATGGCCCATGGCACCATTCCATCTGGCCCATGCCACCCCTGGAAGTGGAAGGAAAATGTGCCCAGGTATGTGTGAAATGCTGCTGTAAATGACCTGCTGCTCTCGTAAATGCATTTACGACAGTCGCAGGTGTATTTATGGCAGCGTCATGTGCATATGCAGGTGCATTTTACTTCTGCTTCCGGTGGGAGGAACCACATGACTGGGATGCTCAACCAAGTGACTGGCCCATGGTCTGAAAAGTTTGGGCACCCCTGATTTAGGGCCTGATATCTAGAAGCCACTCTGCCAATCCAGTACCTGTTCCACTAGTCATTGGTGTGTTTTTAGATCAGTTCAAAAAGTGGGTTTTAAGTTAACAAATTTGCTCATGCTTCAAGATCAACTTTGAAGACTATACTCATTGTTCATCTTTAATATCAGCTACATTAGGCAAAACTTTCTCAGTATAGGCCTCCACCTTATGGAACATCTTCCTGATAGATGCTGGTGGGCTGGGCTGGTGCTCCAGCCGCTGCCACCTCCAGAATCAGACACAAACTCATTTATGGCTGTTGTAAACATGTTTACAACATACGTAAATGAGTCTGTGGCTGTTGTAAATGCATTTATGACAGCTGTAAATGAGTCCATGGCTAATTCTGGTGGCGGCTGAAGTGAGGGCGGTGGCCAGTTCCGGCCCATGGACTGTAAATTAAGAACCCCTGCACTAGAATACAGATGTACTGAAAACATAGATTTTAATAATCATGTCTTGATACTGAATATCCCTCTCGCTGTTTGTATGTAGATGGTTTTGTTGTTCAGTCGCACAGTCGATTCCGACCCTCTGCGACCCAATGGACCATTGCCCGCCAGGCACTCCTGTTCTCTGCCATCCTCCTCAACTCGCTGAGCTCTGTGCCCATTGTCTCCACAATACCATCTAGCCATCTCATTTTTGGCCACCCCCTTTTTCTTTTGCTCTCCACCTTTCCCAGCATCAAGGCCTTCTCAAGCGAATCCTCTCTTCTCATTTGATGTCCAAAGTACCTTAGCTTCATCTTTACAATTTGACTTTCTAAGGAGCATTCTGGGTTGATTTCTTCTAAGATTGACCCATTTGTTCTCCTTGCTGTCCAGCGGACTCTCAAAACTCTCCTCCAACACCACATCTCAAAGGCATCTATTCTTCTGTGCTCAGCTTTCCTAATGGTCCAGCTCTTGTAACCATACATTACCACAGGGAATACCATTGCTTTGACAATATGAATTTTTGTTTTCAATATGATGTTTCTACTTTTCATTATGCTCCCCAGGTTTCTCATTGCTTGCCTCCTTTTTATTTCATGGCTGCAATCCCCATCTGCAGTGCAACCCCCCCCCTCCAGATCAACCTATTCTGTTTTCTGAGTGTTATTTTCTCAAGTTACAGATTTCTCCAGACTGTTGCCAACACCAAAAAGGGTGTTTATACCTCTAGGACTCAGAAAGGATTCCTTTAGTAATTCATGCAGAAAGAACATGCTTTGTCAGAGAAAAAGTCACCATCTCAGCCTCAAAATATGGTGCTTGAATAAAATAAAATAAATTTCATTTTGCATAGCATTGCTGGACATGTCAAGCAAAGGAGAAATGTAAAAAGCGGCAGCTCCGTGGTGACTCAGTGGCTAAAAGCACTGTGCTTGGAGGCCGAAAGGATGGGGTTTGGTTGCCCAAGAGTTGTATGGTAGGGGACATGAAAGGAGCCTCATTCAGGTGCCCCCTGCAGAAATCCTTTCAACCCAGAGTAATCTGTGACACAAAAACACACACATGTAAAATGCAGGGAATTACTTCTTCAGGATCACCTTCGTTGTACAGAAGGCACTTGTTTGCCCAAGCAGATTGAAAGTTTTCTTTATGATTCTACTTTCTTGGCAATCCTTTCTGTTTCTTAGAGTTTACCTTTATGATCTTATTTGGTAGTATACAAAGATGTTGACTGGCTGGCAAATTACAATGTTGACTCCAAAGGTATTGCTTCCTTCCTTATTCCATTAGATATATATTTTATAGTTTTTGTAAATAAGCAGTAAAATCAACTCACTGAACAATAAATATAGACAAAAAGTAAGATTGTATGAACAAGATACTTATTTCATCATTTGAGGTTTAAACCTATAGTTTACACAGTTTTGCAACCTTCATTTCTGTATTTGTTCTTGTGACACGGATCTGTTCCTCACTGCAAGAAGGTTATAAGGGGGGATTGCACAGCATTGCATTTGAGTCAGAAGTAATACACGGAAGTAAAAGCAGAACAGTTCCCCTTACGCTAGAAAACAGTACATGTGGCATGTTGGGGAATGTTTGAAGAACCCCAATGTAATCCGATGGGAGAGTGGAGTCTGATGCTGGGGCATGGAATCCAGTCATGGTTTTTGTCTGAACTTTATATGAGCTTTCCAAAGTGCTCAACCAAACTCCTCAAATAGTTCTCGTGCAGTAATGGCTAACCTTGGTGCTTCAGCTGTTCTGGAACTTCCATTCCCAGAAGCCTTGATCAACAGGAGTGCTGACTTAGGATCCTGGTAATTGAAGTCCACAAACAGCTGGTGGGCCAAGGTTAGCCATCAGGATTCTAGTGTGTTAGAACTCCTTTAATGTTCTTGACTAACATCTTAAGCAAATTCTCCAAACACTGTTGTAGGAAGATTTTCCTTAGGAGCAAGACATTAAAAAGTAACTCAGGTAGCTGCTATGGATGAGGACTTTTTGTTACATGATGAAAAATCTACTGATCTACCTACCAGAGCCCTGCCAAATCAAAGCTATGAGTAATACAAAAATATGCCATGTTTTACCATGTTTTACTAAGTTTTTGTTCTGGAATATCTCCATTCACGGATATTTTTGTTGCTTATCCAGCTGATCTTGTTACTCTGCAGAAGATTTTCTGATCGTAGTACACACAGTCTTAACAGCAGGAAAGTGCCATGAAGTTTGGTCTCAAGAGGTTCCTCTCACTGATCACGAAGGAAAACAAATCAAGGCAGCTGAGTGCAGTTATGCTTAAACAAAATTCATTATACAAGGCCAGCTGTGGATACTGCTTACTGCTGACATGTTGAATATAGTAAATCCGGAAGAAATGATGAGGAAGGAAACAGAAGACAATGACACATATAAAAAACATACTTTTCAGCTGGGCCCGGAATTCTTGATGGGACCAAACTGATCCTGGGAGCCTTTTCACCAGTTTTACAAGCATGGAAACCTGTAAGGCCACCAGGAAACAAGTTAAAATAAGTATTGCACCAATTAGAGCATAGTTCACTGCCTTCACTTCTTTGTTCATGATCTCCTTGTGAAAGTTAAAGCATCTGCTGGTGTCATATTCCCCAGTTTGCCCATACCAACTGTTCATGATTGGCACCACAACCATAAAAGCCAGGAACCACACAGCTACGCTGGTGGCCACAGCATGTAAATTCCTATAGAATTCGACCTTGTCCTTCCACTGAAAGAAAATAAGACACCTGATCAGCAAGATAAACATGTAGAATAGAAAGGTGAGGTACATATGAAGATGTATCATTATGCTCACAAGTCTACACAAGAATAATCCAAAGATCCACTTGTCCACGATGTAGTAATACAGCCGAAATGGTACAGTCACAAGGAATAGACTATGTATCACAACCAGGTTTATGGTTACTGTTGTGGTAACCGACAGTGTGTTCATTTTCACTAGCAAAAATGACATTCTGATAGCACAGCACACACCTCCAGTGAGCACTATTATGTATATTGTGATCAAGACAGGATTCCAAATAGTATGGTAAGAGTCCATTGATGAGGATGGTGTAGAATTAAGAAGGTTTCCACTCTCTTTAGTCATGATGCCAGAATCGTCTGTTGTCATGACCTAGGGAAAAGTATAGGACAAAAACCATTTTAACATAAGTTTCCAAAAATACTTTAAAAGTATGACTATTGAGATATTTGGATTACTGATCCAGAAAGCACCAGAAGCGACTACCCTCAACCAGTTATAGAGCCAAAAGAGCTTACTATAACCACTGCAAACATTGATTCTGGTTATTGTCTTGGTAGTTAAGACACTGAATTTGAGGACTGGGAGGTTACTAGGTCAGCAGATCCAGACCTTAGGGCTGCATCACAGAGTCAGCTCCTGCCAGATTAACAATTTGAAAGCAAGAAATTGCAAGTAGATAAATAGGTACCACTTTGGTAGAAAGGTAATCAGCATTCTGTGCACTCCATTGTCTAGTCATGCCTGTCACATGACCATGGAAACACCTGTACATGCAGACAGCACTGGCTCTTTAACTATAAACGGAGATGAGCATTGAACCCTAGAGTCGGATATGACTGGCTTTTGAGCAAGGGCGATCTATTCCTATTGGTACTCTCAGAGTGAACAGCTCCATGTGCTGACACCGAGAATGGCAAAGAAGTTTATAACCAGGAGGAGAGCCTTATTGGTGATGGCTCCCAATTGATGGAATGCTCTGCTACTGGAACTGAATGAAGCCCCCTATATAGTGGTGCGCATCAGCAGGTTTGCACCAGGTCACCAGAACTGGTAGCAGAAATTCAAGTTTTGAAATAAAGTAGTCCCTATTCAGGTGCAACACAGGGCTTTTCCCCAGGCCACGTCCACCATACCACACCCACAGTGTGGTAGTAAAATTTTTTTGAGCCCACCACTGCCCCTTTTGTGAGGAGAAAGTTATATTTCTTGTACCCCAACCTTAGTGCCGCCGCCGCCCCCCGCCCCCCGGTTTGGGGCCCTCTGGATGAGTCTTCAATGACCAAAACAGCCACAGTTTTTTGGACATTAAAGAGTTCCATCCAATCTCAATACCTGAAAGACTTCATCGGGATGAAAGAGATCCTTGGGGAGTGCTGGAACCTGGGCAGGAGAATCAGAAACTCTTCAGTTGATGACATCATTAGCCTTGCATAATATAACTTTAATTAACTGGATTTTGGCCACCATGTCACTGTGATTTACTGAAGGGACATATAAGGGTCATTAACTATGGAAGCAACTTGCTTCTGATGCAAAGAGAAACAATAAAACAAAAACAAACAACAATCATTTGTTGACTTTAAAAATGTTGGGAAAAGAAATTCCTGGAAGAAAATTGTGCACAACAAGGCAACTTGTTATGCTATTTGTTCCCAGTAAATTTTTCTATGATACAGTAGGCTGTTGCCAAGAGATGTGAAAATCCTTAACTCCAACCTCCACCTAGGTATGGGAAAGGATCTACAGGTATACTAGTTGTTCCCAATATGGGGCCCACACCCCACAGGGGGACTTCAATTCCTAGAAGCCGAAGTCAGTACATTGGCTGATCAATGCTATGGGGAATTATTATTATTATTATTATTATTATTATTATTATTATTATTATTATTATTATTATTATTATTATTATTATTATTATTATTATTATTTCAAATTTATATCCCACCCTACTCAGGAGAACCCGAATTGACCTAGGCTTCTGGGAATTGAAGTCTAAAGCTCAAAGGTTGTGGAACACTGATCTATACTGTCACAGTCTTTGCAATCTAGTCCATTCTCCGGTTTGTGTGTGCTGATCTAAGGAAAGATATGCTCTGCAAGAAAAGTCCAGGCATTTCACATTCATCCGTTTGAATATCAGTGCTCAGTCCTGGTGAGATTATGAGGACAGATGGGCTTCCTGGATCATTGATAAGGTTTTACAATGTATTGGCCAATGTGTAAAAGCATTATGCATGTCTTAGGTCAGTGATGGCTAACCTTGGCATGCCAGCTGTTCTTGAATTTCAATTCCCATAAGCCCTGATCAGCTGGAGTGCTGACTTGGACTTTTGGTAATTGAAGTCCAAGAACACCTGGAGTGCCAAGGTTCACCATCACAGTCTTAGGTAAACATGTTTACCTAAGATTATTGTAATGCGCTCTACATGGGGCTGCCCTTGATGACCATCCAGAGGCTTCAACTGGTCCAGAATGCAGCCCCCTGGATGGTGATGGGGTGTGGGCGGTATGCGCATACCTCGCCTCTGCTTCGGGAGCTGCACTGGTTGCTGGTTTGCCTCCGGGTGCAATTCAAGGTGCTGGTTATCACCTTTAAAGCCCTATATGGTAGTGGGCCAGGATACTTAAGAGACCACATCACCCCAAGAACATCTGTCCGTCCCACCAGAGCGGACTGGAGAGGCTCTCTAGTTGTTCCATCGGCCAGAGAGGCACATCTCCCTGGCACTAAAAGGAGGGCCTTCTCTGTGTCTGCTCCAGCCCTATGGAACCTCCTACCAACTGAGCTATGTCTTCAGATGGACTTGCTGTCTTTTAGGAAGAACTTAAAAACATGGCTGGTGGGACAGGTATAGTGTCCTGGCGGTACCATTACCCCAGCTCGCTGGCTTGTTTGAGCTCCCTCTCCCCCCTGGTCTTTTAATCTTTTTAATCTTTTGTTTTTGAGTTTTTTAACTTTTTAATTATTATTGGGACCTGTGGATTTTTATAAATTTTAAAAACTTTTTAAATTTTATAATTGTAATTTTGAAGTTTTTTAACAATGGGTTTGGGTTGTGTTGTATTATGCTTTTATGATGTTGTAAAACGCCCTGGGTCACCCCGGCGAGAAGGGCGGTATAAAAATGTAAATAAATAAATAAATAAATAAATAAAATGTTTAAGACTACTGTAAACTATATAGTTCTTGTACTGTGTTAGAAGTCAGGGTACAGACAGAGTGAATGAGACTATTTAAATATATTTGGATCTTCAAAGCAAGAAACTTTGTTGTTGTTGTACCACAATCTACTCTCCCTAACAGCCTGCTTCCTTTTTCATACAGAATGTTGAAAGTGAAAGGAAATGTGCAATAGTTTCTGCACATACACGTTAGCACATCCTTTCGTCTCATGTTGATTTTACAAGTACATGCCATAATTTCATGGGTTCCGAGAAGCTAGGGTTGACTCAATACACTGAAAAACAGCTGTTGTTTGTGGCTACATTTTAGGAAAGTGTGTAAATCCCATGGAAATATGATAGGTTCACTGATGGCTAGAAATAATGCAAGATCAATAGGTTGCTGTGCTCTTCCAGAAGTAGACTAGGAGAGGAAAGGAGTGTGGGATTGAGTGATTGAAAGAGAGGGAAGTACAGTCATAAGACATTATGGTTACGTCTATAGGCTTTATGTCACAAAAAAGCTACTTAACATCCAGCTGAAGAAAACATTTCATCCATTTTGCAGGCATGTTCAACTTCCCCTCTCCTCTCGCTGATCATCCTCTGCTTATTATTTTTTTACTTTGTTTCTGTTTAGTGTATGGCTAAATTACCTCTGTGTGCATATCTAGATATCTAGCTAGCCTCCAGTTTTCCTTTTATGGTCTGTGGTAATACAGTCATACCTCGCATAACGAATTTAATTTGTTCTGTGAGGCTGTTCGCTATGCGAGTTTTTCGCTATACGAAACAAACTCGCATAGCGAAAATTCCTATGGAAAAACTCACATAACGAGCTTTTTTAGGGTGAAAACTTGCATAGCGAATTTTTTTTTTGTTACGTGAGTTTTCCCCATAAAAATGCTCGTTATGTGAGTGTTTCCATAAGGAAAGTCGGACTTGCATAGCGAATTTTTTTTTGTTATGCAAGTTTTCCTCATAGAAACACTCGCTATGCGAGTGTTTCCATAGGGAAAGTCGAACTCGCATAGCGAACATTTTTTCGTTATGCGAGTTTTCCTCATAGAAATGCTCGCTATGCGAGTGTTTCCATAGGGAAAGTCAGACTCGCATAGCAAAAAATTTTTCGTTATGCAAATTTTCCCCATAGAAACGCTCGTTATGTGAGTGTTTCCATAGGGAAAGTCTGACTCGCATAGTGAAAATTTTCGTTATGCGATTCAGACCGGTTACCGGTAGTTAAAAACCCACTCGTTATGCGAGTTTTTCGCTAAGCAAGTCACTTGTTAAGCGGGGTTTGACTATACACACTTTCCATGGTATCATCTTTTGCTTTCTTCTTTTTCTCTTCCATTTTTATTTTATTTCTGTTTAGTGTAGGGCTGAATCTCCTTTATAGCTATCTATCTATCTTTATAACTGACTCAATATCAGTTTGAACATTAACATTCAGGACTCTTTGTTTAAATGATGCCTTAGTTCACTCAATAGCTGAGAGTAGATATTGAATTGAGAGACCAAGTTGTGTAATGAATTGAAAGAGTTGTTTATTCCATATGGATGGGGGGACATCAGATTTTGGGGATCTGAAGGCATCCTGGGGATGCCTTTAAGACAGTGGTGCCCAAACTAAGGCTCGGGGGCCAGGTGCGGCCCCTGATGCCAATTCATCCGGCCCGCGAAAACCTCGTCGCTCCTGGAAGCGGAAGTAAAACGTGCCCTTATGGGCATGTTTTACTTCTGCTTCCAGGAGTGACGAGGGCTTTGTGGGCCGGATGAACTGGCATCGGGGGCCATAACCGGCCCCAGGGCCTTAGAGTGACCGGCTCCCTGAAGCACATGATCAGCCCATGCCCCAAAAAGTTTGGGTGCCCCTGCTTTAAGAGTTGGCAAAAAGAGGAGGAGATCTTTAATTCCTGAAACCACTTGACAATCCCAGCAGTAGAATCAGACCGTGCAGCAGAGATTTTTAGGGCATTAAAGAGGTTCCTATGATCCACAGATCTCAAAGGATTCCCCATGAAGAAAAGGAACCCCAGAGATGCCTGACACATTGGGAGAAACAGGAAATGTTTAATTATCTCAAATAGCTGCTGGCAGTACAGTAAAACCCCTACGTACAAAAAAAGTCCGTTCCGTAGGCTTTTGCTTAAATCAGTTTTTTATGTAACTCGAAGCAAACCCATAGGAAAAAGAATCTTTATGTAACTCGAAGCAAACCCATAGGAAATTGTGTAAATTGGGACATGGTTTTAGCAAAAAATCATTATGTAAGTCGAATTTTATGTAACTCAAGGGATATGTAAGTCGGGGTTTTACTGTACTTACTAACATCACAAATTGTTCAATTACATTAAAATACAACCATACGTACAATAATAAAGGATAGCTTAAACTGAGTACAGTTGTACCTTGCTTAAAGAGCATAATGCGTTCCAAAGGATTGCTCTTTAAGCGAGTTTGCTCTTTAAGCAAAACACCTTTGTAAATGACCAATTGTGGGGGGAATTGTGAATCCCAATTTATTTGTTAAGCGAGTTTTTGGTTGGTTTTATTTGTTAAGCGAAGCGAATATTCAGAGAAAATTCTGCTCTTTAAGCGAGTTACTCTTTAAGCGAGATGCTCTTTATGCGAGGTTTGACTATAGTTTAAACAGTTGTGATTTTCCTACACTCATCACCAATCTCAAATTGGATAGTCAAAAAGAGATCTTTGATTTAATAACAGGTGGTTGTTCTTGTTTTGAGTAATCACTAAGCAGATATTTGGTTTTTAAACCTTCATATAACTTGACATGCATTTCTCACCTGATTCTTATTTACTGTCCGATTTTACCTCTAACACTGGAAAGTAAGTTCAGTGGCCTGGTGAGAAATGAAAGGGAAAAAAAGCTGAATTCCTTCAGCATGTTTAATTCTGTGTTGCTTTTTGTAGGTCCAATTCTTTCTTATGCAGACTTGAGAATGCTAAGAGTCCCCTTCTTTTCTGAAAGGAACTTTAGATCTATCAAGAACATATTGTTCTTTGAAATGTCAGTTCTTCAACAAACATTTCATCATTTGAAAGCATTTTAATAGGCTGCTTATTGCTTTTTATATTTGGCAAGTCAAGCTGTAGTACCAAAGTTAAATATATTCTAAAGTTCTTACCTTTTACTCATAATGTTGAGCATACAGGGACATCAGGAAGAGTTAAAAATAAATCCAGAAATTGAATGCTCTGTGACTGAGTGCTGTTGTTCTTCCTACTACTCCATTAAGAACCACAAAACCACAAAGAACTTGCACCCACAGTATGAGCCTTGTCTGGGCTCACTGAATGTTGATTAAAAACCCACAATTCAGTATTTCATTCCTGACTTCTAGTAATCCTAACGCAGCAGAAAATGTTCGCAACAAGCGGGTGGATTTTCTAAAACAGTGTAGACCGGAAGGTCAACTTACTTTCCAGAAGAGTTAGTCTCACACTGATTGTGTCATAAAAGGAGATAAATCCTCCCACACAGATGTTTTTGTTAATGTTCTCCACTGCCCTTCTCTTCATGGATCTATTTAGAAAGCACTTACAAAATATAGCCTCTTCTAGGTGTGGCTGTAACATTTAAAAACACTCAGAATTATCACAACGGGAAGGTCCGCAACCTAAAATTACTCCTCATTTTGTTTTTATGATTGTTATTTTAAAAGAATAACATCGCTGTTAAAGAAGCCATGCGTATAGTGACAGGATGCCTCAAATCTACACCAGTTGAGAAAATATACCCTCTTGTTTAGAGTTGCCATATGTCACGGTTTTCCGGGATTTTCCCAGATTCAAGCTGTTCCGTCTGGTTCAAAGAAAAACATATAAAAGTCCAGTTTCAAAGAAAAACATGTAAAATTCCAGGTTATGTAAAAGTCGCGGGAGGGAGGGAGCAAGAAATGTCCATGTCTATGGAGAATTCCTTCTTCACATGACTGCAAGCGGTTAAATGCATGGAATCAGCATTCCTAGAGAGGAAGGGAACACTGTGGATAGGAGGTGAACAGTTGTCTCTCACAAAGGACCTCCTCCAAAATAAGTCCCTTCCTTTTCTCCTTCTGGAAGGAAAGGGGGAGTCCAAGGACTGCAGTTCACTGAGGGAGTCTGGGAAATGTAGTAATTGCCGCGAGGTCCCTAACGCCGTGGATATCAAAGACAGGACACAACCAATATTTTTTTTACAAGGCACCAATCCTCTTTGCCAAAAATGTGAACAACCCAGGGTTTGGCTCCCTGCAGCT
Organism: Furcifer pardalis; assembly: GCA_030440675.1. Taxonomy (NCBI): domain Eukaryota; kingdom Metazoa; phylum Chordata; class Lepidosauria; order Squamata; family Chamaeleonidae; genus Furcifer; species Furcifer pardalis. The sequence continues at coordinate 54,470,759 of CP126897.1, forward strand.
GCGAGAGAAAGCGGGCAGGGAGGAATGAGGGCAGACTGAGCAGAATAGGGATGGGTGCCATGGGGGCCCAGCAAGCCTAGATGGGGCGGCGGTTTGATAGGAAAAAATTATGCCCCGGTTTGGCAGAAAAAAATATGGCAACCCTAAGATGAGGAGAGAAGTAGCAGCAGACACCAAGAAAACTAATCCAGGAGTGAGATGATACCTCTTCAAGGTCACTTTAAAAATTCCAAAATTTGCAAGCTTTCATAACTCATAGTTACTTCTTCAGACTATATTATGGCATGGGCTATGTAGTTCCAGCCAGGCTTTAGTTGTAGATGTTGAATCGGGAAGCATGGTATGGTGGGCATGACCAAGGGGAAAGCCCTGTGTTGCACCCAAATTAGGACTACTTTATTTCAAAACTTGGGTGGGTGGGGCTAGCCAGAACTTCTGCTACCAGTTCTGGTGAACTGGTGTGAACCTGCTGATGCCCAACACTGCATAGCCTGAAGAAGTAACTATGAGTTATGGAAGCTTGCAAAATTTGGAATTTTTAAAGTGACCTAGAAGAGGTACCATCTCACTCCTGCATTTGTTTGAATTTATGGATGGGTCACACAGCTGGATTTTGTTTACTAAAACCAAGAGAACTAAGCAAGTGAATGACCCTTGACATAAGCCTGAATGGATATGAGCCTCAGATCCACTGGCTGAGATCCATGAAGAGCTTTATGGCAAGAACAAATATTCTTGGGGGTCTACAAGAGCAAAACCAAATTAAAAGATGGAGGAAGGAGCTCACTGGGCAAGGAACATCATTAAAGGAGGATAGAGCTGAGTAACTCAACCTCTCCTATGTCACTTGGAAGGCCATGAATAGACTGAGGGTTGGAGTGCCTAAATGCAAGACCAACATGCTCAAGTGGAGACTGATGGTGGAAAACAGCATTCTGTGTGAATGTGGAGAGATATAGAATCCGGTTCATTTACTGGTCTGCTGATTACTGTCAGAAATATGCACCAATGAGGACTTAAATTTGGGCAATGAGAAAGCCAAGAAAGTGGCTTCATTTTGGCAGTCCAGGGTTTGATCGACACAATAGAAGAAGAATTCTAACAAATGACAGTGAAATGGGCATTTTAAGCTAAGATGCATCTGGGTGATGAACAAAATACAAGGTGATGCTAGAACCAACGGTAGATGGAGCTGGAGCTGGAGCAAAAGTGGGTAGAACCAGGCCAAAGTAATCCTAATTTTATCCCCAGTTATGGTATATCCATTTTAATCAACAAAACCCTATTGATTCAGTGGGCCTACTCTAGCATAATTTATTATACAAGCAATGGGCTTAAAATTAACAATAAACACCACATCAACCTGAGAAGACCTCAGAGCAATTTTTGTAACCACTGAAAACTATAAACTGTAAAGTTCTGAAGCAAAACCCTCATTGCTGCTTTCTTGAAAACAACTAGTAAGGGCCTTTTGTATACCTGCTTGGGTCAGTGTCCCACATTCTCAGTGGTAGGACTGAGGGTAGATGAGTATTGGAAAGTCCCTCAGAAATTCAGTATTTAGTGGCAGATACATGTGAAGGAGGGGGACTGTGGTGGCTTAGTGGTTAAAATGATGAACTGGACGACTGGAAGGTTGGCAGGTCAGCAGTTTGAGACCTGAGTGCTAGACGACAGAGTGAGCTCTTGTCTCTGTCCAAGCTCCAGCCAAAATAGCAGTTCAAAAGCAAGAAATTGTAAGTAGATACATAGGTACTGTGCTAGAATATAGAAAAATATAAAACCAAGGAGACCCCATCTTTGCCCTCCCAATAACCTACAAAGTGGTGTGACAGTGACTCAGTTAAAACTTGCCTGCCTGTTGTTCAGGCTGAGGCAATAAACCCTTTCCTCATTGGAATAGAGGTCTTAGAAGAGTACCCAATGGTAGAGGATAGATAAGTGTGAAGTTCTGGCCACTAGCCAATGTTAGTGTGTAGTTTGAATTCCTTTGTTCCTGGAACCAATACCAAGGTGTCAAGATTAGAAGACAACCGCATGGTGAGGTGCCATGCATTTCCTGTTTAAGGTTTATATACACTCTTGCTTTTGAATCCTCGAGGTTTTCAGATTTAAGTAGTGATACTATCTGTAAACCATTGCACAGATAAAAGACCTTTGAATCTGTGTGACCTGGAATTGCTGTCCCGTCTCATCTTTGATACGACAATTCTACAACAGTACCACTTTGGTGGGAAGGTAACAGTGTAGTCATGCCTGCTATATATCCATGGAATTTCTGCAGATGCAGAAAGCACTGGCCCTTTGGCTGTAAATGAAAATGAGCACCAAAACCTAAAGTCAGATATGACTGGCTTTCGAGCAAGGGCAATCTTTATCTTTACCTTTACCTTACATAAGGATGACTTAGAAACAATGCAGAATTAGAAAATGATAATCAAGTGTAAAGATGCATCACTGGAGACCAAGAGCAAGATCACGCATGCTATTGTATTTCTGATCACTATGTATGGATGTGAAAGTTGGACAGTGCAGAAAAGTGGCAAGAAGATAATATTCATTTGAAACATGGTGCTGGAGGAGAGCGCTGCAGATACTGTTTATTGAGGTGTATGATAGATCGACCCCTGATTGTTTGATAGATTGTCATGTGCTATAATATAGCGAGATCGATTGGGTACCTGTTCTAGCTGTTTTAATGATGCAGCTGATGCCTGGAAGGCATGTTTTGTTGATATATTGTATATGCTCCACAGGCAATGTTTTTGAAAGGATAGTTCTCAGCTTTCTTCACCCTTGTAACCTTCTACTCTAGAGCATGCGCCAATGCAGCATGCTGCTATCCTGGCTGCCCTACCCCTGAATCTTGTTCAGCTGCACAATAGAGGTTATGGGGCATGGACCCCTTGGATACAACTAGGCTCAAGAGGGGCCCGAGGCAAGCCTTAACACCCACTCGGGTAAGAAACACCCAAGTATTTTTCATGCTGCATTTCCATGGCAGCCCATTATTAGCACATGCTCCCAGTCCTCAATTTTCCTATCTTGATTCTACCCCTTAGAATCCCGGGCTTCCTGGGATATATAAAAGACCTTCTCCACTTGTGGGTAACCCCATTTTCTTGCTCAATCAGTTAGAACCAGGCTTCTGGACAGAATTACTATTATAAAAACTCGCCCTGTGGAGGTTTGCTTTTGAAAATTACCCAGGTCACTTCAACGCCTGCTATTCAATTCTATACATAGTTGACCCCCCACCCCCCCACACATCATGCTCTGAAGTCCAGCTGCTCTCTACGAATATATGGGTCTGGCAGAATTTAGCCCTGAACAATAATCAATCAGTTTTAAAATTTTAATTATTAGTATTTATTGGATGGGGTTGGGTTTGTGATTGTGTTTTGTCTTGTAAGCCGCCCAGAGTCGGCTATACCCGATTGGGGCGGGATAATAAATGTGAACAATAAATAAATAAATAAATAAATAAATATCCATAGGTAGTTCAGTTGTGATAAAAGAGTTTTCAAAGCCTGACATAAAAGCCCCCACCCCACCCCCGCTGCTTGGAGTCTAGCAAGTGGTTCATGAATATTAGAGAGTAAACAACACAAAACAAAAAAGCAAAAACGTTTTGGCACTTTAAATACTAACTGCTGTATTTTAATCTTTAAAGTTAGTTTTTAAAGTGCCACAACGTTTTTCTTCGGTGTTGTTTACTCTCTGATATGCTTGAAAGACAGACCAAAATGGTTATTATTCCAAAAAAATAAAATAAAAATCAACTAGCAAGTGGTTGTCATGGTTTCTGAGCCTGGCATATAGAAAGAACATCAAAATAATTCAAATAATGACCAAACAACACAGTGGAGTGGAATGGAAGAGTTTTCCCACCCAACAATACAATGACTATGGTTGAAAACTTCTGTGTCATCTGATTGTATGGAGATTATTTCACAGATGGACAAGACACCGTATCTCTATAGGGCTATCAGCAAATGGCAACCACCTGTAGAATTCACACAGCTGTCAACTGTGTGCCATCTACAAATCAGCATCCCGGCTTTCACATATATACAGGACCTATTTTTTAGGAGGATGTGATGTAAGTGAAGATAATGATCAGAACAGTCTGCCAGATAGGATGCAATCCCTCCAGTCCAATAGCTGTTGTCTTGCATATACTGTTTATGAGGGAGGAGATAACAATCTGAACTGATGTCTAGCTGTTGAAAGCCCTATTGTACAGAGGCTTGTCCTCTGTTTGAAGGTGGGCAAGGAATACCTGGGAGAATGTTGCTGGCCTACATATCACATCATTTTTAACTGCTGACTACAGAAGCGTAGTGTGCCTTGGTGGGGCCCCGTATAAAAATTTGTTTGGGGGCCCTTAGGAAGGGTAAAGATTTCTCACAAAAGAAAAAAAATTGCTTTTTTTGACTTTTGTCATTTGTGAAATAAAAAATTTTTTGGGAAGTTTTTATTAATTTTTGCTTATGCACTTTGGGGGGCCCTGTGGCCTGGGCCCCCCGTATAATTGATACGGCAGATATGGCGGTAGCTACGCCCCTGGCTGACTATGAAAACTAGGGTTGATAGGAATTACATTCAACAATTTTTGGAGAGCAACATGCATTTTCATCTGCCCACCCCCGTCTGTCTGCCTGTCCTGTAGGGTGGACAAGGCATAATTCCCCAGGGTGGGTGGATGAGAAGGTGTGTAAATAATGTGTTGAAACAACCAGCAGGCAAACACCATTCAATCCAAGAGTAAATAATTCAGTCTAACCCCCAAACCGGGAATCTTCTGGTCTACTGTTCATATGAATTATGAAAGACTCATTATGTAAAAAAATAAAATAAAGTTATATTAGTTGATATCATAATCTTATTCCCCCCCCCAATCTTCTCTGATCATGAGTGGGCGGCAATACAAATTCAAATAAATAAATAAATGTTCCCATTGAATTTTGTAATACAATTGTGTGATGGAGCGGCATAGATAATGGACAAGGACTCAGGAACCACTAGATTGTCTCAAGGAATTTTCTCCTTCCTTAAGAGTTCTCTCCGTTTAAATTTTTTTCCTCCTCTTGCCAATTTCCTGTCATCCTCCCCAAGCATACAGATTCCTCCCTCTTGTTCCTCAGTAACTTCAGTTTGGCTGGGTGACTGACAGCCAGTGGTGGGATTCAGCAGGCTCACACCAGTTTTCCAGAACCTGTAGCAGAAATTCTGGCTAGCCCTGCCCATCCAAGTTTTGAGATAAAGAAGTCGTAATTTAGGTGCAACACAGGGCTTTTCCTCTGGTCATGCCCACCATGCCATGCACACAGAGTAGGTAGTAAAAATTTTTTTTTGAATCCCACAACTGCTGATAGACTACTATCTGGGTCTGCTATGATATATGGTATTTGTTCTGCAGTTGTACCCATGCCCCAACCTATTGAAGGTAATTTCTTTGATAAACCCATCAGATTTTTCACCCAAATGGAACAAGAGGCAGTTTAAGAAATGAGAAATTGTGATGCGATGGCATGGAAAAGGCTGGAGTCAAAACAAACAGTAAGTACAGTTTAAAGTTAAGCCTAGAAACGGGAGCAACTAGAGCAATGACAGCTTGTAACCAGAGTATGATGTCTCACAAATTATGGAGTGAGGCACTCCCCTGTTTTCATGTACAGGCAGCCCATCGTTTAGACTCAGTTGTCTCCTGCTGTTTAGTTTGGAGAATATGTCTCATGGTATATAGGCTGAGGCTACTTAAGATTGTAGGGCAGACAGAAAGGCAGATAAGATGTTCTGAACTGGTCCTTCTCACTATCTTCCTCTTTCTCTCTAACTTCCTCTTTCTCCTCAATTTTAACTCCCCAAAGTTCAGTTTTCTCCATCTTCTGTGGTGAAATACTTGGTCAAAAAGAGTTCCTGTTCATGGAACCTGAATATGTCATAGAAAGAAAATACTGTACATACGTCTAGAAGTACTGAGATGCCCCCTTTCCCACTCTTAACATAAAGACAGTTTGATACGTTTCTGTTTAAAAGAAGTAGAAAAGGAAGAGGATGTGGGCGTTATGCCCATGCTTCGCCACTGCTTCGGGAGCTGCATTGGTTGCCAGTATGTCTCCGGGTGCAATTCAAGGTGCTGGTTATTACCTTTAAAGCCCTATATGGTAGTGGGCCAGGATACCTAAGAGACCGCGTCACCCCAAGAATATATGTCTGTCCCACCAGGGCGGACCGGAGAGGCTCCCTTGTTATTCCTTCGGCGAGGGAGGCGCACCTCGCCTGCACCAGGAGGAGGGCCTTCTCCGTGTCTGCCCCGACCCTCTGGAACCTCCTGCCCACCGAGCTCCGCCTTCAGACAGAGCTCTTGCCCTTCCGGAAGGGCTTAAAAACCTGGCTGGCAGGACAAGTTTGGGGACCCAGGAACGTGGGTTCCCATATTAAGTGGCTTATCTAATGGATTGTTAACCCTGGATCTGATTGTGGGAGGTGAGTGTTGATTTTGTATTGTTTTTAACTTTGATGATTTTTAACTTATTGTGGATTTTATTTTGAGATGGATTGTTCTATGTTTTATTTCCTGTTTTGTTGTAAGCCGCTCAGAGTCGGGTTCTCCCGATTGGGGCGGGGTAACAAATGTAATAAATAATAATAAATAATAATAATGACAATGATATTATTTACCCCTCCTCAGATATTCAGGCAAATACAGATAAATACATAGCACCACATTGTTTAAAGTTTAAACCAAAAACCAAGGCTGTTTTTGTTCATCACAATAAGCTTCCTTGGTCATTAGAGGAAAACATGGTTATTAAGCTTCATGTGAAGCAGAGCTGGACCTAAGACAAACCAAATAATGGTTCCTGCCCTGGCAAGCTTTTTTGGTTTGTGTTTGTATCGGGAAGGAAGGCGAGAAACTCCAGCTGTGGCAGTGCAGTCACTGAAAATATTAGTGGAGGGTGGAGGAAAGTTTTGCCTCAGGTTTGTTAGTATTATTTACACTGTCATGATCTCATGCTACCTCACAAACAAAGTCAGTGCCTGAGGTGCTTAGAGAGCAGCTTGTTAGATACACATTTGACTGTACACTGGGGATCAAGGAGCTGCGTGAAGCTCTCCGTTGCTGAATCTAGAAGTACATTTTACTTGTGCTTGAGGTTGGTGTTCCTGCTGTTGTGTATATAGGTGGGAGGTACCATATATACCCGAGTATTAACTGACTGGAATATAAGCTGAGGTATCTAATTTTGACCTGAAAACCCAGGAAAATAGATTGACTCGCATATAAGCCAAAGGTGGGAAATGCAGCAACTGCTAGTGAGTTTCAATAATCAAAATACATAAAAATATTATTTATTTATTTATTTACATTTATACACCGCCCTTTTCCGAGGACTCAGGACGGCTTACAGTTTAAAAGCAATTAAAAAACATTATTTACAACAAAGATTTTAAAATTAAGAGTTAAAAGATTAAAAAGTTAAAAGATAAAAAAATTAAAAACCACAGGGACAGGGAGAGGTGGGGTTATTCACAGGAGCCAGCCGACCGAGCTGACCGCCTGGCCCATACCCCACACATGCCCCACCAGCCAGGTTTTAAAATTAATTAAATTGTTGGCATGTCTCAATCCAACATAGTCTTGGGATCCGTGTGGTCATTGACCAGATTATAAGCCGTTTCCCCTTTTGGGGGCTCATTTTTGGGACTATAAAACTAGGTTTATACTTGAGTATATACAGTATTTGAAGCTAGGGATTCTGGGCCACATATACAGAACTTAGTGGAACAAACTTTAAAGCTATAGAGTTCCCTCTAACAAATCTGACTCAAGGTTCTCTAGGTTCTTTATTTAATTATTTAGAATGTTCTTACCCCATCTTTCTCCTATGATAGGGCTCAAGGCAGGTTACATCATTAAAGAAAGACAATATACACACAAAAAACCCACTTTTTTGGTAACATTAGAAAATAATTAAGCAAACATTGTGGTAAAAAATACATAAAAATACAGTAGACACCTTTAAAAGCAGTAACACACAAGCAGTCCTATTTTAAGAACACTGTTTTGGACAGCCAGTCACTAAGAAAAGATCTTCAGGGCACATTTTACTTCCACTTCCAGGAGCGACGAGGGTGGTGCAGGTAGAGTTGCCATCATTCTCTCCCACAAAGCCGGGACAGAAGTATACTTGACAAAAATGGGTGGGTTATCTACCAAATAGCCTTTTTAAAAAACAAACAATGTAATGACACCTATAAAACACTTTCACATTAAATATATCAATACATAAATGAATTTATTTACAACAGTTAATTCTTACTGTAAGATGATCTGTTGTACTTCTGAAAAGTTGTGTCATAGTCAACTCTTAACGTCCTCAGTTCCAGGAAACACACTGGTCACAATTATCAGGCAGTGGTCTGAAGTGAGGACATTAAGATTTTTCTCCAGGTATACTCCAACTCCAATGTGGCAGGAAATCGCTCATTTGATGGTGAGAGTTTGAATTTATTTTAATGGTGTGTTATAATACACAATCAGTAAGTGTTAAAAATCCAGGACTTTAACATGATTTTTTATTGAACTGGCTGGGACAATTTTTCCAACCTTGAATCTGGGACAATCCCGGTATTCCAGGACATATATGGTAACCCTAGGTGTGGGCCAGATGAATCGCAATAAACCCATTTGTGTGGATTCCAGGGGGCTTCTGGGAATTGAAGTCCAAGAACAACTGGAGTGCCAAGTTTCACCACCATTGGTCTAGTCAATTACATAAAGGGAGATGTTTTTTTTAAAAAAATATCTTGGCCCCAAGCCCTTTAGGGCTTTATTGATGAAAACGTATACTTTGAAGTATGTTTAGAAACAGATCAGCAACCAGTGAAGCTGCTGTAACAGGGAGTTATGTGATCCCTGTAAGAAATCCCAGTTAATAATCTGGGTCCAGTGTTTGGAATCTGCTGGAGTTTCCAAACACCTTCCAAAGACAGCCCCACATCGAGCACATTGCAGTAATCTGGTACTGGGATGCAACTCAGGTTAGAGCAGACTTTCCTAGGAATGGACACAGCTGGCACACTTGTTTCACCTGTGCAAATGCACTTCGGGCCACATCTGAAATCTGTGCATCCAAGCTCAGAGAGCAAATCCGGGAGTACTCCCAAGCTGCACACCTGTGTTTCCAGAGGGAGTGTAACCCTGTCCAGCACGATTCCTTGGTCTGGCTTTTGTCTAATCTAGAGCACCACTGATTTATCTGGATTAAGTTTCAATTTATTCATCCTGATCCAGTCCATTATTGATAGCAGAAGCAATTTCCTCAGATTTAGATGGAAAAATGAGAGAAATGGGCATCATCAGCCTACTGGTAAGGTTAGGCTAAATGAGATAGGTCTCATTTCCTAGGTACAAGACCCAGTTCCAGCAGCTGCCCAAGTTAGCTGGCCAGTCCCTGCCCTGCTATACTGCCCAGTTTTCCAGCCCTTCCTGTCTTAGAGTACAGTAGGCTAGCACTCTAAAGGTAAAGGTATCTCTTGCTCAAAAGTCAGTCGTATCTGACTCTAGGGTTCAGTGGTCATCTCTGTTTCAAAGCCGAAGAGCCGATGCTGTCTTCTTCCGCAGGCGTTTCCGTGATCATGCGGCAGGCATGACTAGGCAATGGAGCGCATGGAACACTGTTTACCTTCCCACCCAAGTGGTCCCTGTTTATCTACTTGCAATGTCTTGCTTTCGAACTGCTAGGTTGGCAGGAGCTGGGACAAAGGTGGGAGCTCATTCCATCCTGCAGTGCTCAGGAATCGAACTGCTGACCTGCCGCCTTCCAGTCAGCGTCTTACCCACTTGAGTCACTGCAGTCCCTTAATGAGTGCTAGCGCTCATTCATTTTCCCCTTGAGGCTTGTGAGGCATTTCATGCCCATGCAATGCCAGTCTTGAAAAGAAGGGGCTAGCAAGATAGTTTCTGATTCACCTTCTTCCTTACTTAAGGATGTGACCAGACAATTAAGGAAATAAGCATTCACATCCAGGGGGAATTTAGATGTGTTTAATTTAAGCAGTCACACTTAAACTGAACTACGTACTAATGATCAAAGAGCTGTGTTCATAGACAACGAGGCAGGCCTTTTCTGTTTCATTTGTTAGCTTCCAATGTGGGGTTTGCCTTGTTAAGCTGAGAATAGAATAGAATAGAATAGAATAGTGTTGTCCAAGAGGAGAAACTTTAAAAAATAAAATAAGGAATAGAATTATGAGAGAGACTTTTCTGGGCAGACTGTTCACTGGCACTGATCTGTTGTGCACATGTGCATGTCAAGGTACACACATATGTGTGTACCTAGATGAGGTAACAGCAGTGGTGGACAGCAAGATTTTTTACAACCACACTGTGGGTGGAGCCAACATTGTGGGTGAAAGCCAACATCATGGGCTGAGCCAATATCATGACATTGTGGGCAGAGCCAATGTCATGATGTCATGGGCGGAGCTAATGATGTGGGCGGAGCCAGCGTAAAAAACCCATAAAAATAAGTACACATAAAAATACATATTAAATAGACATAAAAATACATAAAATATACATAAAACACATCAAATGCACATTAAAATAAATGCACATTAAACAGACATAAAGCACATAAAAATACAAATTAAATACACATAAAACACATAAAAATACACATTAAAAATAAATACACATTAAATACACATTGAAATACACACACCAAAAGGTGAGTCACTTACCCTGGGAAGCAGGCTATAGGGAGCTTCAGGCTAGCAGCTTCTCTTCCTCCTCCCCGCTTGGGAGGACAGCAAGGAGGCCGCGCATGTGCACCAAGTGCTGTAGGCGCACATGCACACCAAGTGCTTGGCGCGTATGTACAGTGGGGGAACCGGAGAAAAGGTAAGCCCCTGAGGTGGTTCCTCCCCAAAAGCAGTTCTCCGGGACACTGGGAAAAGTTACTGCCGGTTCTGGCGAACTGGTGCGAACCTGTTGCATCCCATCACTGGGTAACAGGGAAGGTGCTTTGAGTTTCTGCATGCCACACCTCATTCTTTCATTCTACATTGAGTCAAACAATCACATAGTTGAATTGATCCAAAAGGATTTCTAAAAATAAATAAAATAGAAAGTTCCTTGGTAGAAAGGAAAAGCTATAGATTGGGGAGGGACAGCTCTGTTCAGTTTGTATTTCCTGTTGCTTTGTTTGATCAATGAAAACAAATGTGAATCAGTCCACCACAAACCCATAGTATTTTGCGTAGTTTTTGGTAATGTGGTGACCCAGTTAAATAGTGGCATTGCCGCAGCATGGGGGAAACGTGTCTCTCCACAAAAGTATCATAGTTATTTGATCAAATTGCAAAAAACACCAAGACCTGATTATAATGTTATTATCCTAACAATACCAGTGATTTATAGTCAGTGGTCTTCTGTGAGTCAATAACGATATAAAAGTCAATTATATTGTATTTTAGCATTATTAAGTCAGTGCCTAGAACAGTGGTGGTGAACCTATGGCACGTGTGCCAGAGATGGCACTTGGAGCCCTCTCTGTGGGCACCTGTGCAGCTACCCCAGCACAGAGTTTACCCTGCCCCGCAGCCCAATAGGAGTGCTTCCTCCAGTACAGCGTTCACTCCACCCCTCTGTCCAGCAGCCCAATGGGAGCGCTTCCTCTCTCACCCCAGCACAGAGTTCACCCTGCCCCTCTGTCCAGCAGCCCAAAGGGAGCATCCCCCCCCCCACTGCTGTGTTGACACTTTGTAATAAATAAGTGACTTTTGGGTTGCAGGTTGGGTACTCGGTCTCTAAAAGGATTTTCAATATTTCCTGGAAATAAATGAACGGAGCCAGGTTTGGTCACTAAATGCAGCACTAAATTTAAATCTAAATGCTAATCTAAACATAAATGCAGCACTAAACTTGAATTCCATCAAGAGGAAATGAACAATTTTATCTCAGCTTCAGATCCTTCCCTCTTTCAAAATAGAAATTATAGCAACCAATTTACCCGGAGTTGTGTTGCCTGAAATGTATTAATGGTACACGTTGGAGTCTGAATCACCACTGTGACTCTCAGAAGAGGAACCAACAAAAATTGTCTAGTTGATGGGGTGATGTGCCCTGGCTGCTGTGCTTACATCTGCAAACAGCCTGATCTCAGAAAATCACCTGAAGGAGAGATAAACCACTGGTGAATTCATATGCCTAGAAAACCTAAGAAAGATGATGATAATTCGGAATCAACTTGATGGTATATAATTACAGTACATATTAATTATTAGGTGAATGCTATATTTTACACAAGGGCAATGCAATCTTAACTCTAAGAGGCTCCAGTTGCAAGCGTCGAGGATAAAGCACAATCCTTTTGGGTAGCTAACCTCAGAAACTGGCTGACAGAGTCTTCTACTGATCAAACTCCTCTGCTGACCAAGATTTGGTAGCTCATGGCCATATTAACACAAACAGTGCTTATGTTTTTAAAAGGCTGTTAGCCTGTGGGCCAGTCCCGACCTATGATGCCATTCCAACCAGCCCATCACCATCTCCCCTGCACCCAGAGGTAGAAGTGGGCATGTTTACGTTGGCTGTAAAATGCACCCGTGCATTTGGCTGATGTAAATGCACCCACTACTGCTCCCAGGTCAGGCCTGCGTCACAAAATGGTTGGCCATCCCTGATCTACATGAACTTCAGTTGTTTCTGTGTTTTATAACAGGATGATGGTTTCAGACATGTTGTCAGAAAGGTTCAAAAGCGAGAAGAAGTTTCTCAGCAATATGATTATAAAACTGGTTGGGGAAAACCAGCAGCTCCTGAGAGAAAACAGGCAGTTTAGAGAGCAGATGAGGAGGTAAGAGATGTTTTAGATGATTATTCTTTCCTTTTTAATATGTATCACATTGACTTCTATTTAGCTCCTTCTCCTGGATATACATTAGAAAGTACATTAGGTTCATTGTGCTTAGGGTTGGCAAAACTTTCACAGGAGAACCAGAGGAATCTCCCCTCGTGTGCCTGATCAGCAAACATTGACTCTGCTTGTTTACAGGGGAGCTCAGAGAATTATCTGGCTGTGGAATCAGAGATTGGAAATTCAATCCCCCAATATGCCAATCTGTGTGGCCTTGGACAAGCTGCACAGTCCTCGGATACCCCCAGAAGACAATAACCTTAAACTATTTCTGATTGCTGTCTGGGGGTCAAAAGCCCTTAAAAGTGTTGTTATAAACCAGAAGTGATTTGATGGTGCACAATTATTTTCCAAGAGCTTTCCATAGTCATCTAGAAATCTCTCTTAGGTCTTTCTCCTTGAAAATACACACTTCTTGTGGTTAAAGCAGCAAAAGAAGCAGCCACAGCTTCAGTAGCAGTGCATCTCCTTTGAATGAGATAAGTCCTCCCAAATTCACTCTCCAGATTTTTAGATGAAGCAGGAAAAGACTTGTATTGGAACCCTGGATAGGTGCTTCAACATGATACTGTGTTAGGCTGCATAATTGTCTAATCAACACAAGGGAACATTACATCTTCCCAAGTGTATGGGAAGCCTAACTCATGGATTTTCCTTTAGTGAGTTTTTGTGAGAGCTAGACAACAAGGAAAGCTGAGTGCAGAAGAATAGATGCCTTTGAAATGTGGTGTTGGAGGAGAGTTTTGAGAGTTCTCTGGACAGAGAGAACAAATAGGTCAATCTTGGAAGAAATCAACCCTGACTACTCCTTAGAAGGTCAAATAGTAAAGATGAAGCTAAAGTACTTTGGACATCAAATGAGAAGAAATGATTCACTTGAGAAAGCCTTGATACTGGGAAAGATGGAGGGTAAAAGAAGAAGGGGGTGACCAAAAATGAGACGGCTAGATGGTATTGTAGAAGCAATGGGCATAGAACTGGGCAGGTTGAGGAGGATGGTGGAGGACAGAGGTGCCGGGCGGTCAATGGTCCATTGGGTCGCAAAGGGTTGGCATCAACTGTGCGACTGAACAACAAAAGCTGCTTCAATACACTGGAAGAATAGCTGGGTTTATTTCTTAGTTTCTCTGTGTCTAGTTTTCTATAATCTGTGTTATTAATCTTGGACAGGGGTATAAATGGTGCTAAGAATGCATGAGGACACTCCACACAATTGTTTGCAACCCTAAAAAACTTCTTAAAAACCACTGCAGATTTCATTTCCCTTTACCCCAGCCTTCAACATTCTCACCAATTATTATATATTACAGTGTGCAATACCCACAGCGATATATGAAACTACCACTAGAAGAAATGGAGATGGACAATGAGATAAAGACCAAGAAGCCACTGAATGTCAAGTACCAGCAGACAGAGGTAGGAGAGAGTATTGTGGTTGTGAGAAGACTGCTAAAAACTGTTGTCTTTGTCTCAATGCACCACTAGGTTGATTCAAACATTTGGGAATTTTATTAATTAGCAACCTTTGAAATATACTCTTGTTAACAGCCCTGCTAAGATCATGCAAATTCTAGGCTGTGGTCTATTAAATCAACCCAACTCACATGCAGTCTTCCTCTTTTCCTGCTTTCTTCCATTTTTCCCATTTGTTGTTCTAGGGATGGTTAAATGTTAGAGATGTAGCCACTAATTCATACTATTCACCAGTTTGAAAAAGTGTTTTGGTGGCTCTCAGAATCTATAGCTGGCATGGCACAGATTGGAAGATTTTGAGGAATTTTATCCATCCTCCTCCTCCTCCTTCAAAATAACTCTTCCATAAAATAACTTGATCGAGTTGAGGAGGATGGTGGAGGACAGAAGTGCCAGGAGGACAGCGCTCCATGGGGTCGCAAAGGGTCAGAATCGACTGTGCGACTGAACAACAAGTATTCCAAGCCACTGAAATCGGCTGGGGATTACCTTAATACAGCGATATCTTGAGATTAGAGTTTTGCTTTCACCTAACCTTGTTAGACACCTGATATTTAATGTACACCAGGGGTTCATATACATAACTTCCCAGTATTGGTAGGGGCTATACTGCTGTCATTGCTGAGATACATTACTTGATGCAAAGGATGTTTTGCTGCCAAATAATTTCATTTCTGAAGAAAAAGAGAGCCAGAAAAAGATGTCAGTTGCTATTAAATTCCAGCAGGGTAGCACTACTGACAGTGGCAGATAAGATGGTAGTAGTAAAAATGGGGAATATATCCAGGATACAGTCAAACCTCGCATAAAGACCATCTCGCTTAAAGAGTAACTCGCTTAAAGAGTAGAATTTTCTCTGAATGTTCGCTTCGCTTAACAAATAAAACCAACCAAAAACTCGCTTAACAAATAAATTGGGGTTCACAATCCCCACCACAATTGGTCACTTACAATGGTGTTTTGCTTAAAGAGCAAACTCTCTTAAAGAGCAATCCTGTGGAACGCATTATGCTCTTTAAGCTAGGTACAACTGTATATCTAAATATCCACCTCCCCCATTCTAAAGACTTTTAACTCACCCTTAAATTAATGGACCTAACATTTCGTCTTTCTGTTTAAGCATACTCTTTGAGGTTGCTGAGTAGGTTAATAAATGTATAATGTTGGATGCAAAGACCTACTGCAAAGGCTCTTGGCTGGTGAAACAAGATCTGTGAAATAGCATTCAAATGCATTTACTTACACAGAAAAATTTCAACTCAGCACACACACCAGGATTAGCAGCCTACGTTTCCATAATTGTTAATACTGACTTACTTTTTTAAGGCCCAGACAGTAATTCATATTTTACATGGCCACCCAACCACTGATGTCAACTTTTCTGGGCCACCTGAATGAATAAGAAGTAATAATGTAAAGCATGTAATGCCCACATAAAGGCTTCCTTACACAAGTGTAAAGCAGTTAAGTCTATTGCACAGTGGCCAATGTTAATGTGTCAAAAATAATTAATAAATAAAACAAAACACCGTGGCCAAACTAGATTAAGTCTGTACTGGCAACAAATAGCATTACTCTACAGTCCATACTACGAACTGGAACAGTTTCAGTGATGGCACCAGTTCCTTCCAGTCTGTTCTTCTGTTTCCTTCCGTACTGGCCTTCTTGAAGTGAAATGTACAAAATGATAACTAACCAAGTTATTTTCTCTCTGTATTTTAAATTGTTGGAACTAAACAAGCTGGAACTAAAAGGTAAGCAATTTAAAATCTAGTAAAATAACATAGAGGGAAGCCAGTGAAGAAATGCTGCAGAATTAGAGATGGCCTGAGCAAATGGTTATAACATAACAGTAATGCACCAAGTAAAACTGGAAAGCCAAAGAATACTATAAAGTAAATGCAAAAATAGCAGTGAAATATAAAATGTAACATTAAAGTTTGACTAACAATAATGTTACCTAACACATCTTCCAGCACAACTAATTTAACAACAAGGACAGTTGCAATCACTAATTGACATTTCAATATAAACTTGAAAATGAATTTGCTGATTTAATTAGCTATTTTAAAGTTCCAACTGTTCTAACAACATACCG
The DNA here is from genome assembly GCA_030440675.1 of Furcifer pardalis. Classification (NCBI taxonomy): domain Eukaryota; kingdom Metazoa; phylum Chordata; class Lepidosauria; order Squamata; family Chamaeleonidae; genus Furcifer; species Furcifer pardalis. The sequence continues at coordinate 54,487,262 of CP126897.1, forward strand.
TTTTAATCATTGAGTGAACTGAAATTCAATACTTGTTATTCTAGTGAGGTCCAACAGCCCAAAAATAATACTGGCTTGCCATTGTCTGGCAACATTTGGAAATGTCATGGGTCTAGCTGACAAACTACTACTCATAACTGCCAGCTCTATAGTTTTCTTGAGAAGAGGAAGTATTCACCATATTTTACTAGTTTGATTTTTATTCTGGATTGAGTGATCTAGTTGTCTAGACTTGGGGTGGGGGGATAGCGGTGATTCCCACAGGGTGTCTTCAACGGGGCAACGTCATCCAGTGCTGCAGTCCTGTGAACCAACTGGCAGGTAGCTAATGCAATGTGGCAGGCATGCGGTACAACCAAGATCCACTCTTTGAGCGGAAGTGGAAACGGCCGCAGCCACCCCGACCCTGTTAAGACTGGCCTGCTGATTACTAGCCCTTGCTTTAAATAGGGGGGGCGTGGGTTTTGCCCATTTGACGCAGGTTGCAAACTGCCCTCCTTACACCCTCATCAAATCTTCTACTTAACAATCAATAAATGTGACCCAAGCCTTCAGCCATAGCTGTTTGGTGTCTGGTCTCCTTATTTCACACTGGGGTTGGAATACTGGTTTGTCATTGTCTGGCAACATTTGGAATGTCATGGGTCTAGCTCACAGCCTACTATCCATAACTGCCAGCTCTATAGTTTTCTTGAGAAGAGGAAGTGTGTACCATATTTTACTAATTTGATTTTTATTCTCGGTTGCGTGGTCTAGTTGTCTAGACTTGACTCCTACTAGGGAAGTTATTAACAGGTTCAACCCTGCACTTAGAAAAGAATCATATTTGGGAGAAACAAGAGTGCTAGAATCAAAAAATGTAAATTTATTTCGATGTGTTTCTCTTATTTTTCTTCCAGCTCTCTGTTTCTAGACCGCATGAATGCCATCTTGCCAAACATCAAGATTGTCTGAAGAATGTCATAAGTCACCATGGAATGCTGTGCTGTCCTTCTGTTTTGACCTCTGATTCTGCCAGGTGTCACCATCATCTAAACAATGCAGCATCTGGGGATTGTTTGGAGCATGAATTGACAAATTATCAAAAGGTATTAGCTATGGAAGTGGCCTGGTGGTGGTTGTATTTTGAGAAGGTACAATTTGTTAGCAGGAAAAGAAAAGCTGTAGAGGAGATCTATTAATTTGTAACAAGATTTTTGTTCTTGTTGATATCTATAAGTTATCCAATGTGTTTATTTTTTAGTGTAAAGAATTTTTTAATATGCTGTAAGCCACCCAGAGTGGAAAATATCCCAGGTGGTTGGGATATAACTGGGAGGGAAAGAGAATTTCTTGATACAAGGTACCTTTCCTTTGAAGTGTATGAAAGTATCCAGAAGACAGGAACATATTCTTGAAATCTTCTCCAAACATGTGTTTCTTTTGGCTGGAAAGAACTTCAACAGTCCAATATCTTCCTATTTATTTGTCTGTATTTTGGGGGTGGGGGTGGGGTTGACCACTGGACTTCCATGGGGCAGTTCTGTATTTCTAATTATTGTTCATTACAAATATAAAGTATGTACAGCAATTCATTGAAAGTAGCACAACTTACTTATGTGATAATTAAGTCTCATATATATTGATGGATCTGCTATTACTAGAACTGTCTGGATTTCATCTCTTATATCTGGCAATAAGCCTATGAACTATTGACACAATGTATCATCCAGGCTGAAATCTTTCACCAACAGAAACATTTGAAAATGTATGCTGCTTTTCACATAGTCAAAGCAATTGTATTCCCAGTGGTAATGAATGGTTGTGAGAGCTGGACCATTAGGAAAGCTGAGCGCAGAAAAATAGACGCCTTTGAAATGTGGTGTTGTTTTGAGAGTCCCATGGACAGCAAGGAGAACAAATAGGTCGATTCTAGAAGAAATCAACCCTAACTGCTCCTTAGGAGGTCAAAAAGTAAAGATGAAGCTAAAGTACTTTGGACATCAAATGAGAAAGAGAGGGTTCACTTGAGAAAGCCTTGATGCTGGGAAAGGTGGAGGGCAAAAGGAGGCAGCCAAAAATGAGATGGCTAGATGGTATTGTAGATGCAATAGGCTCAGAGCTGGGCGGATTGAGGTTGCTGGGGGACAGGAGTGCCTGGAAGGCAATGGTCCATGGGGTTGCAATGGGTCGGAATTGACTGTGCGACTGAACAACAAAATTTTGAAGAAGGTTATGAGCACAAAGGCAACCAGGTAAGCAAACAATTCAAGTCCCATAAAAAAACTGGAAAACATTGTCTCTATTTAAACAGCAACAAAAAATGTTTGTTGTTCAGTTGCACAGTCGATTCCGACCCTTTGTGACCCCATGGACCACTGTCCACCAGGCACTTCTGTCCTCCACCATCCTCCTCAACTCGCTCAGCTTTGTGCCCATTGTGTCTACAATACCATCTAGCCATCTCACTTTTGGCCGCCCCATTCTTCTTTTGCCCTCCACCCTTCCCAGCATCAAGGTTTTCTCAAGCGAATCCTCTCTTCTCATTTGATGTCCAAAGTACTTTAGCTTCATTTTTACTATTTGACCTTCTAAGGAGCAGTCAGGGTGAATTTCTTGTAAGATTGACCTATTTGTTCTCCTCGCTGTCTGTAGGCCAAATCTAGATATCAGGCTCCACCCAAGGCATTCTTTATTTTTTCCTCATTGGTAATCTTATTTCATCTATCCCATTTCCCCACTGGCATTATGTTTCCATCCTCAGATTTTGTATTCTTGCATGGAAATTCATGCGCAGATTTGATATATGCATTTTTGTGCCCAAGATCTACTGGACACATTTTTGTATTGGTTTAAATATGTTTATACAGATTTTAGACATGTAAATATTTACAGATATATTGTGGTTATGTGCATTTTCCCCACAAAGTTGGGCAAACTGAGGAAGATGGTGGAGGACAGGGGTGCCTGGAGGGCAACGGTCCATGGGGTTGCAAAGGGTCAGAATCGACTGTGTGACTGAACAACAACAACAATGCACCTAGTCCTAGTTAATGTATAAGAAAGGGTATTGTGGCTAGAATGCTTCACTAATACAAAGTAAATGCTGTAGGGCCACATTTTCTAGATATCTAAACCAATGTTTCCCAACCTTTGGTTTTTGGACTTCAATTCCAAGAAACCTAAGTCAATTCCCCAAAGCACTTATCAGCCAATATACCGATTTAGGCTTCTGGGGATTGAGGTCCCACTGTGGGGGTGTGGGCCCCATGTTGGTAACCACTGATTTAACAATGTCTCAATCTCTGTGTAATTTCATGATTTGTGCCAGTAAACTACAAAAATTTACATGGCTTTGCTTGTATTTCTGCCCCATGGAGAGGCAGAGGCAAGGGAAATTAGCTTTCATTGTAAGAAAATGGAGAATTACTGGTATCGGTTTTACAAGATTTAAAAACAAAAGTTTGTCTTGGCTGCTGTCCTGAGTGATGTTCATTAGTGAATTTTGTAGTAGCTGTGCTGCAATAATTAATTAGTTGTGTTACTTCAATCCATCCTCATTCCCATGAAATCCCTTTGATCTTTTCCATGACTTAAAATGTGCTAATACAGCACTCCTTTTTTCTTTGCTGCAAAGAACAAACCCAAAGAAAAGGTTTTATGCAACATTTATCAAACATCACCATTACATTCTGTTCTCCCAAGTTTGTGTGGCTGCTGACCATTTGCTGACCCATTAATTCAAGTTTGAGATCAGTGGAAAGAAGTGTCAATCCTGAAATGAAATGAATTTAGACATAAGAGTTCCCACTAGAGATCTGCAATGGACGACTTTTAATTAAATCAGATAAAACAGGATAAATCAGATGAATAACAAATTGGTGATGTTTCATGTATATTTACAATCAGTGGGGAATATTGAAACATGTCCTATCAGAGCAAGGAGTAGAAGTGTTGGAAACAGTGGTGGGTTGTTAAAATTCCCCGCTACCCCACCGTGACGTCATGGACGTTGTGGGCGTAGCTGACGTCATGACGTCGTGGGTGGAGCAATTTTTTTTAAAAAAAATAAAGTAAAATAAATGTCTTTGCATGCGTCAAACCTCCGTTTGATGCATGCACAGTTTTTTTTTGTGTGCATGCGTCAAACCTCTATTTGACGCAAGCACACTAAAAAATAGAACTGCACATGCATCAAACAGAGGCCGCCCAGAAATACATTTTTGGAGAGGGCCAGAGAGGCGACCGAACCGGTCGCCCGAGGGTTTACCACCACCCCAGCGACCCCTCCTGATGGGTTGCTACCGGTTCAGGCGAACCGGTCCGAACCGGTAACATCCCATCACTGGTTGGAAATTACTTTCATGCATATACACACTGGATTCTCCTGAATAACTTCATAAGGCAAGCCACAGATTAAATAAGAAACCCAGTTCTGCTGCAGTCATTCCAGGCACTTGACAATGTCCTCCCTGGGAGAACCAGAGAACCATTTGTTAACTCAAACATACTGACTGCTGTGAAGGTCTTTCTTCTATGCCAGTGGTTCCCAATTTTTAGCACCCAGATGTTTTTGGACTACTGCTCCCAGAAAGTTTGGCAAACTCAGCCAGTGGTGAAGGCTTCTGGGAGTTTAAGTCTAATGACATCTGGGGACCCGAGGTTGGGAACCACCTTTCTATCTGTATCTTTCCTTCTGGATGTGTACAGTCAGCTCTTTAGCAATTTGTAGGAAGCAAGGTGGAGTGCTCCCATTTCACCAACCTTTAGAGCATTCATTCATTTATTCATTCATTAAGTTACATTTATTCTGCTGCCCTCTCGCCTAGGCTACTCCGGGCGGCTTACACAATTTAAAATCACAACAATACAAAACAATTAAATAAAAATGTTAAAAATATGAGTTGTCTAAAATTCAGCATACTCTTCCCTAGCAACCACATTATAAAAATTCTTAAAAAGAACTGAAGCAAAAGGCCCAAGTAGCATTCATATGAGCCACCCTGGGGTGGCCATCATCCCAGCTGCCCCCCACACTTGCCATGCCAGCCAGGTCTTAAGGTGTTTTCTAAAGGATCGAAGCTCCACCTGGAGGCTTAGCTCCATCGGTAGGAGGTTCTATAGGACTGGACTAGACACAGAAAAGGCCCTCCTTCTTGTGCTAGAGAGGCGAGCCTCTCTAGCAGATGGAACTATCAGGGAGCCCCTTTGGTCTGCTCTAGTGGGATGGGCAGATGTCCTTTGGGTGATGGAGTCTCTTAAGTACCCTGGTCCACTACCATGTAGGGCTTTAAAAATCATCACCTGCGCCTTGAATTTCACCCAGAGGCTCACTGGTAACCAATGCAGCTCCCCCAATAGGGGTGAAGCATGGGCATAATGCCCATACCCCATCACCACATGTATTTAATTTGTATTTTGTTATTATGTGATCTTTGATGGGAACTGCCAATGAACAGGTAAGTGAGAAACAAATAAGCAAAAAGTATAAATCTCTTGTTAGTTACATGACCGTAAAACTGGCTTATGCAAATGCATCACTTAATTACTTTGTTCTTGATGGCTGCCAACTGTGAATAAGAAGTGACACGATTGAAAAGGATTGCATTTGTTACATTGTGTCTTTGATGGCACTTTCACTTGACGCTGAAGTCATTAAGTGCAGCACATGAATGCTGTGATCAGAGCAATTAATTTCCTCAAACTTACATACTGCAGAAATTGTCTTTCTCATTGTTGCCAGTGCTGATTGGGCCTCTTGTCCTTGTCACGCTCTTTCTTTGGTTAGACACATTTGCAGTGCTGGGAAAAGAAGATGGAAGAAAAAAAGGGAAATTTTTTCAAGGTACTGAAACACGACACCTCTAATGGAAGAAAATAATTTCTTTGGGAATAGCAAACCAGGTTTCATTTCAAGTACAGTGTAAGTACATTAATCAAAAGCAAAGGCAGCTATTTTGATACATGGGGGGGGGGGGAGAAATACAATTCAAAGTAAAAGGACCAGCAGAAATATAAAGAAACAGAAAATGCATTCTTGAGTGCATAAGACTAGTTATCAAAATGAATGGAACAAGAAGCAGAGAACGGGAAAGAAAGAAAACAACGATGGGCAATAAGCTCTGGATGGAGAGAGTGCATATTGAGTGAATTCTTTGCTGCTAAGTGTTGCAGGTATAATGTTACATGTTGGAGTGGTGGTGGTGGGGTGGGTGGGGTAGTAAAGAAGCATGACCTATCTCTTCTTCTTCTTTGCTCTTGCTGGTAACATCTCCTTTCCCACCACTATTTGTAATATTTTTGGCTTACCCGTAATTTGATCTTTTTTAAAAAGCGATTTTGAGATTGCCTAAGATAAATTTGTTAAGTAAATATACATTTTATTAAACATACAATCCAACCCTAAATATGCTTATTCAGAACCGGTGGTTAATTCAAGATGTTACTACTTGATAGGTAATGCTTCCAGATAAATGTCCCCGCAAACATTCAAATCCAGGCATATAACTACTTTCATTTTATTTATTCATTTATTACATATACATCATGTCCTCCTGGCATATTTTCCCTACTTGAGGCAGCTTACCACATATTAAAAAAATCTTTACAATAAAAGTTAAGCCAATTGAATAAAGTATAAATATCAGCAAGAACCAAAATGATTTTTAGAAACCAATTAGATAACAACAACCCAGCAACAAAAAAAACACACAACTAGTGATGGAGAAAGTTTATTTATTTATTTATTTATATCCCACCCAACGAGGGGATTTTCTTACTCTGGGCGGCTAACAGCACAAACTCACACATTTAAAAATACATGTACAGTAATACCTCAGATAACGTTTACCTCAGATAACGCTAAAATCGCATAACGTTAAGTAATCTGAGGAGGAGAATTGGATCGAATAACGTTAAGGTCCTATGGGATGGATCGGATAACAACCGCTAAAGCCTGTGCGGTTACAATGTATCTCTATGGAGCTTTAACGTTATCCGATACATCCCATAGGATTTTAACATGCATCAGATAACACTAAAAATCGGATAACACCAAGACTTGTGGAACCAAGTCTTAGCGTTATCTGAGGTATTACTGTACTGTATATATAAATACCAGAGTAAAATAAAATAAGTAAAATAAAATAAAATAGTAATCATAACCTATTGCTTGGCTGTTGGAGATATGTCCTTAAAAGCCTATTTAAAGAGGAATAATTCTAGCTGTCTTTTTACAACTGATAGAAATGGAACTTGGCGCAACTCAACCAATAGAGAGTTCCACAAAGTGGTTGCTGCCACTGAGAAGGCTATTTTGTATTGTTTGACTTATATGCCACCCCACCCACACAGCGAGTCATAGCCTTTCTTGCTAATTTCGGGGTCGACACCTGGAGCTGCACCATCTGGGAGGAACAGGTGAAGCGGGCTGATGTTCTGATAAAAGAACAGGTAACCAATACAGCCCTGCCAAGGCTGGGGAGATATGTTCAAATTTTCTCACTCCAGTAGTCAGCCTGGTTGCTGCATTTTGAACCCGTTGATGCTTCCGTTTCAGCCCCATGTAGAGGACATTATAATAATCAATATGTGAGGAAATTTGATACAGTTGGAAAAAGGTAACTTTGGTCACAGCTGCAATCCAGTTCCTTCTGGCACCCTGACATATACAGGGAAGTTAGAGGAGCGTGCATGATAATGATTTCAAATATCCCTAATGGCGACTAGAAAAGTTTTTTAATTTAAATATAATTTTATAAATCTATAATATATGGCTGGTGTCAGTTCAATGCCCTAGTTTCATACATATTTTAAGAATTCCAGCTGGAAAAGGATTTTAGGAAGAGTTAAGAGGTCAATAAAAACAAACCCAGGGTCAAAGATGATGGTACCCACTGCAAAGCATATAATGAAAGTACCATATATTTTCGAGTATAAGTCGAGTATTTTAGCTACCAAAATGAGGTCCAAAAAGGTGACTCAACTTATACATGGGTCAACAATCATGAAAGTCCAAAAACGCACTGGATTCAGTTCAGGAGAATGGAAAGAAAAATATATGTTTGGCAGGCCATTACCACAGGTGGCCACAAGAGGGCACAAATCACGATTTCCCATTTAAATGCATTGAAAATCAATTTCTTGTATGCTAAGGCTTTTCTGTTTATATGTTCCCAATGCATTTCAGTAGGAAACCAAACCTGTGCATAAAAAGAAAGGGTTTCACTTACCTTTCTTGCCTTTGTCTCTGCTCTATGTGGTCAAAATGGAGGGGGAAGCCATGCTTCTTGGTTGCAGGGAGAGCAAGAGGCTAGGCTAGAGCATTGCTTCCTGCATCAGTGCAATTGGCTTGCCCATCCATTTCCCCTGCAGCGCCACTACTGGTTGGTGGTGCAAATACAGTTTTTTTTAAAAGTAACTACTGTAAACACTCAAAAACATGCCCACACAAATGTTTAAATTAATTAATTTTACTTTATTTTCGTGTTTTTTTTAATTATTGAAATTCACTACCAGCTGCTGCATCTTCCATCCCCAACTTATACACGGGTCAATCTAGTTTCCTAGTTTTAGAGGTCCAAATTAGGTACCTCAACTTATATTCAGATCAACGTATACTTGAGTATATATGGTATGCTGAACTTCAAATAGCTCTTCCTCTAAAAACTATTACACATTCGTTGGTGTGGATAGAGCAGAACAGGAGGTGAACACAGCTAGAGTGCCATTTGATTGCACAGAAAGTCAGTAGCCATTTTATTTGTCATTTACAATTGAAAAGAATCTGAGAATCACTAATCTAGACACAGTGCTGGACCGTTTGCTAGTTTGGGTGGTTGTGGTGGTGCTAGTGGTGGTAGTGGTGGAAGGGCAGTTATCTCTGCTGTCAAGCTGGGACCACATAATGAGTAGCATGGATCATATTTTACCTCTCCTTAAAGAGTGTCAGTGGCTACCAGTTTATTTGTAAGTGTAATTAAGAAACCTAGTTTTAACACTGGAAGTGTGATAGCTATCGCCTCTGGTATATTCCCCGTATTCAGATTGTTTGTAGAGCCTGCAAGTGAGGTGTCCACACCTTCAGAAGCAACGTGGGTGGTCACTAAAGATTAGAATTATCTTTGTGGTGCCCATACTGAAGAATACCCTCCTGCACATCTCGGCTGGATGTTTGCAATGTTGTTATCATCATCATCTTTCTATTCCTCTAGTTTAGCTAACCTAGTGGATTTGGGTAGTTTTTGTAATTTTTGCTATATTCTGTCAAGGTTATTAATGGAAATTATTGTGTGTTTTTAAATTTTTTAAACTTATTTTCTCACTGTAGTGTTGTTACTTTATTGTTTTATATATGTTTTAATTTATTCATTGATTTATTCAATTTGTTTTCTATTTATTCATTGATATGATATGACAGTCATCCTCCAGACTGTACTATTGGAATGCGCTCTACATGGGGCTGCCGTTGATGACCATTCGGAGGCTGCAACTGGTCCAGAATGCGGCTGCCTGGGTGGTGATGGGGTGCAGGTGTTGTTCCTGTGCCTCTCCACTGCTTTAGGAGCTGTACTGGTTACCAGTGTGCCTCCGGGTGCAATTCAAAGTGCTGGTAATGACGTTTAAAGTCCTACATGGTCGCGGATCAGGATACTTGAGAGACCACATCACGCTGAGAACATCTGTCCATCCCACCAGAGCGGACCGGAGAGGCTCTTTTATTGTGCCATCTGTTACAGAGGCTCACCTTCTCTGTGTCTGCTCTGGCCCTATGGAACCTCCTGCCAATTGAGTTACGACTCCAGACGGAGTTGCTGTCCTTCAGGAAAAAACTAAAAACCTGGTTGGCAAAGCAGGTGTAGGGCACCAGTGATGTGGTGACTCTCGCCTTCTGGCAAATATAGCAATATTGCTCCCTTGCTCTTTTAGTTCTTGTAGTATTTTTAATTGGCCCTTTTATGGGTTTTCAATGTTTTAGACTGTTATCTTGATTTTAATGTTGTGAGCCGCCCAGAGTCGTTTTGAGTTGGGCGGCTATACAAATTGGATGAATGAATGAATGAATGAATGAATGTATAAGAATGAAAAATATGTTGCCTTGGAGGCCTGGAAGGACTAACAGGCAATACAAAATTGTTATTTTTAGAAACATATACACATACATTGATACATATTGACTGAAAGGAGCTATGTATTACCCCTATGAACAATTTTTAAAAGCAAAACAACCAGCTCCTAATAATTTGTTTAATGAACATTAGAGATATATTTTTTAACCTTTTAAAGATGTTGCATTCTGTTCATGTTGCAGGAACAACTACATATGCTTGAAATGAGAGCAGCTTTGATAGAACAAGAAAAACATATTGAGGTAGATCACCTGTAGTCATATACTTAGAGCTATAGTTCCTCTCTTTTGATGTCTATTTAGCTACCTATGGTTAAGGATCAGGAAGCTTAATCATAACTTCTCCAGTTCCTTGAAATTCAAAAGAGAGTTCAAGTTTAACATTTGGAAATGAGAAGTAAACAATTTTTATTCTTAATGTCTCCACAGATATGTGCTAGAAGAAGAGGGAGATATTGGGGATCAGTCTATGATAGAAGTGTGAAACCCACCTCAGCCCAAAGCTAAATTCCGTTACAGACAGGTTCTCATACTAGTGGAGGGTGGTGGCAAAAATAGAAAGGCAGAACCAAAACATTACCATAAATTTAATTTAAAGCCTTTCCCTAATAGCTACAGAACCTTATGACAGTAATGGCGAACCTTTTAGAGACCGAGTGCCCAAACTGCAACCTAAAACACAGCAACAGGGGAGGAAGGAAATGCTGCCATTAGGCTGCTGGGCAAAGGGGTGGGATGAAATCTGTGCTGGGGGAGGGAGGAAGCGCTCCCATTGGACTTCTGGGCAGAGCAAACCTTGTGCTGGGGGAGAGACGAAGAGGTCCCATTGGGCTGCTAAGCAGAGGGGTGAGGCAAAGTATCATCTGCCATGTTTTGTTGTGGTCCACACAGTCAAAGATCTTGGTATCGTCAATGAAACAGAAGTAGACTTGTTTCTGGTATTCCTTTGTTTTCTCCATGATCCAACGTATGTTGGTAATTTGGTCTCTAGTTCCCCTACCTCTTCAGAACCCAGCCTGAACTGCTGGTAGTTTTCTATCTGCATTCTGCTGAAGCCTGTCCTGTATTGAGCATGAGCTTGCTAGCCTGTGGGATGAGCGCAATTGTTTGATAATTTGAGCATTCTTTGGCATTACCCTTTTTTTTGGGATAGGAATATATACTGACCTTTTCCAATCCTGTGACCTTTGCTGTGTTTCCCAAAATCTTCTGGCGTATAGAATGCAATACTGTACTTTAATTCTACCATCTTTTAGGGCTTTCAATAATTCAACTGGGCTACCATCATCTCCACTAGCTTTGTTATTGGTAATACTTTTTATGGCCCTCCTGACTTTACTCTCCAGGGTGTCTGGCTCAAGTTCAAAGTTCTCATCACTGTGATTGTCAGGGGTGTTGAGGTCCTTTTTGTAGAGTTCTTCTGTGTACTCTTGCCATTTTTTCTTAATCTCTTCTGCATCAGCTAAATTCTTGCCATTTTTGTCCTTTATCCTGGTCATTTTTGCTTTAAACATTCGCTTAATGTCCCCAATTTTTTTTTAAAAAAAATCTCTAGTCTTTCACCTTCTGTTGTTTTTCTCTATTGCTTTACCCTGTTCATATAAGAAGGTGTCCATCTCTCTCCTTGCTTTTCTTTGAAAATCAATTGATTGATTTTTTCCCTTTCACCTTTGCCTTTTGCGTTCCTTCTTTCTTCTGCTATTTTAAGAGCCTCATCAGACAACCACTTTTCTTTCTTACACCTCTTTTGTTTTTCTTCAGTCTTAGCCTGAATTTTGCAATCAGTAAATTATGTTCTGAACCACAGTCTGCTCCAGGTCTCGTCTTTGCTGACTGTATGGAGTTTCTCCATCTTTGGCTGCAGAGTATGTAATCGCTCTGGTTTCAATGTTGGCCATCCGGTGATGTCCACATGTAAAGTTGCCTCTTGTGTTGTTGGAAGAGGTTGTTTGCTACGACCAGTGCAGTCTCTTGGCAAAACTCTATTAGCCTTTTTTTCTGCTTCATTCTGTGATCCAAGACCAAACTTGCCTGTTATTCCATTTACTTTTTGACTTCCTACTTTGGTGTCAGTTCTATGAGGTGGTGTAATTTCTCATAGAACTGGTCAACTATGGCCTCATCTGCACAAGTGGTTGGTGTGTAGACTTGGATTACAGCGATATTGAATGGTTTATCTTGGATCCGTACTAAGATAATTCTGTCATTTTTCAGATTATATCTCATTACTGCTTTTCTCACTCTTTTATTGACTATTATGGCCACTCTATTTCTTCTAAGGATTTCTTGGCCACAGTAGTAGATATGATGGTCTCCAGAGTTGAACTCACCCATCCCTGTCCATTTTGATTCATTGATTCCCGAGATCTCAATGCTTATTCTTTCCATTTCATTTTTACCACTTCCTGCTTGCCTTGATTCATAGACCTTACATTCCATGTTCCTATACAATGTTGTTCTTTGCAGCACCATATTTCCCCTCTTGCTATCTTATCCAACCACATCTTCCGACCTGAGGGGCTTGACATCCTGGTCCATTTACTTTGCCTTTTTTTGGTTTGCCATGGGGTTTTATTGGCAAAATTCCTAATGTGGTTTGCCGGTCCCTACGCCAGTATTTTACTACCCTACACAGTATCACAAATTAACACAATGTAAGATGCTAGAGAAAGTTAGTATACTATTCATTGCTACTTAGTATTGTTCTAGCTTTGGTTTTGTTAATACGGGATATACGTAGACAGAAGTTAAAGAAATGTCCCAGTGGTTAAATCAAAATTTGACTTCAACTTTACCTACTTGTTATTTAGTAACTAACAGGTCACCAATTGGTCAACACAATTTTTCTGGCATGAGGTACTCTAACGATTCTAAGGTAATTTTGAGGTGCTGATTTCGAATCTGGCATCTGTTTTTTCCTAGCACATCAGGTTTTTGAGATCTCAAATATTGCAATATACCTATGAACAGCAAACTTATCACAGCTATACAAAAAAAAAAATAATTCTTCCTGGCATGAGCTTTTGCAGTTGTTTTATACTAATTTCAGGCTGCTGATTACAAATATGATTTCAGATTTGCTCTATCACATCACATTTTTATGCTATTGGCCAACCCAATTGTCATTCCTGACTGCATGTTGGTGCAAGTCAGTTATAGAATTATAGTGATAAAACTAGTGACTGGTCAACACAATGTTTCTGGCATGAATGATTCTAAGGTAATTTTGAGGTGCTGATTCTGAATCTGGCATCCGTTTTTTTCTAGCACATCAGGTTTTTTAGATCTCAAATATTGCAATATACCTACGAACAGCAAATTTATCATATAATCATATAATCACATGCGAAGCATATGATTATAGAACGTGAAGAACAGCAGACCAAACCCAAGTGCTTGGAAACTCAAGAGCACTTGGATGTAGAATGAGCATCACGATTCACTATTTACATAGTCACTTGGCCAACTTTCCAGAGAACTTGGGTGACGTGAGCGAAGAGCATGGTGAACGTTTTCATCAAGACATTAAAGTAATGGAAGAACGTTACCAAGGCTAATGGAACACCAACATGATGGCAGATTATTGTTGGTCCTTGATGAGAGACATTACACACGTTGAATGTCACAGAGCGTCCAAGAAAAGGTCATTCATGGCGATGTAAGGTCGATATTGTCAATTTACCTTTTTGTACATATTTTCATATATTAACTTTTCAATTCTTACATGTTAATATGTGTCAGGAAATGGACCTATTTCCTAAGGCTTGAAATTGCCAATTTTCAAATAGGCCTCAGAAAAATCCATTTTTCTCTCTCTGAGCCTCAAGGCTGTGTAACAGCATGTTTTTCAATCATGTTTTTAGTGTCAGTGTACCCGTCTTATCTCTTTAGCAGAGCCATGTTATGACTAGTCCCAGAAAACTCTGCGTGCACGTGTGTAAACAACTATTGTTTTGAGAAAGTTATTCTCTGTTGCTTGCTGATACCTGATTGGGTAAGCAGTCCCATCTGACTGCAAATTCTCCATTTTGGAGAGAAGAAAGAGTTCGTCTCTGTTTCTTCATGGATTAAGACCTGTTTTTGATTAGAGAGCTTTTGTTTCTGCATCTCTATGGGCTAGAAATCTTTAGCCTAGGAGCTATGCATTTTTGCTCCTTAAAAATGGTTACCTAGCTTTGCCTGTGGACTTTATTGGACTGACCTATGCTACTGACTTTTATGCTTTATGAACCTGATCAATAAATCTTCATCATTTTTCTGAACAATGTGTCTTCATTGGACTAAAAAGGGTAAGAGCTGCCTTTCACACACACAAATCTTTGAACACGCTACCAAAATAAAAACCCCTTAAGAGCTGATAAGCAGCCGAGAGTTGGATCTCTGTTCTAATTAGCCGTCCAGCTCGCCCTGTGTAGGTTTGTTTTGGTTTCCAGGGGTTTCCCAGAAGAGTGGGGGCCGGCTGGATCGTGACATGTTGGCCTAGCGGTGCGATAAACGAACCCTGAAGAAGTTTTTTTTTTTGTGTGTGTGCATGCTCCACGTCTCGGCCCAGCAAGAAGCAGCAGCCTTTGTTTGTTTTTGGCTGAAAGCCTGCAGCAGAAGCTGAGAAAGTGCCTCCTTGGACTGCTTGCGTTTTCCTGAGATAAGGGTGCTGAAAGGAAAGCAGGATCGCAGCTGTTTGCTTCTTCGTTTTGAGTTGGATTCTCAAACTCCCAGACCGTGGGCCGTGGGCCGAGGGCCGTTTCCAGTGCTGGCAAGTCCAGAGGGACTGAGACGTCTTCCAAGCCTACAAGATGGAAGGTAAGCCAGTGGCTGATGAATGTACCCCCTCACCACAGTTAGCACCCCAAGACAGACTCCATTCCAGATGGGATCTTGGAGAAGGTGCCCAGATGATGTTTAGCCAAAAGGAAGGGCCCAGGGTGGGTGAAGCTTGTCCAGATGACTTCTGAGACTTCCCCAGACGCCCAGCAAGCCCCAAGCCCTAAATAAGACTCTTTTGTGTTGAATTGGAGTCAAAACTCCACAGAGTGCCTATTTTCACTCAGAAGCAGTTCCCTGAAGTAATATTCCCCCAAAGCAAAGAAGGAGTGGAACCCTTCAGATAAGATTTATTTTCCTGCATTGAAGTTCCTAGTTGCTGATTACATGTGCTGTTTGGTCTTTGAAGACCTGGAGAGGTTGCAAATTGCCTCATTGTGTTTGAGATACCAGCTTAAAGGTGGAAGAGCTCCAACGGACTCCTCCACGTCCACGTGTCCAAGGAAGAAATGTTTTGCTAGAGTGTGTGTGCCAGATCCACCACTCTGAAAAGTGTTATCTACAGGCTGTTACACTACGCTGTTTTGGTCAGCTAGTGGGAAGTGGGAAATAATTGCCGGATGCAGTGTTTCCCTGAGTTTTACTACCCTTCGAGAAAGCTAAGAGCTGAAGAGGGGAGTAGTCCGTAAAGATGGCTATGGGAGAGCCCAACTAGCGGTTTCAGCGATAGCAGAGGCCAGATCCAGATCCAGATTCCCGACGTACTGAGGAGAGTGAATGGAATTCTGCGCGCTCTTGAGTTGAGAAGCTAGTCAAGTCATCAATTCTGTTGCCTGTTTAGTTCCCAAACCTCACAGGGATGAGGATGCGGGGTTGTTTGATTAATTCCTTTGGACTGTGTTCTGATAAATACCTTAAAGGTTGTTTCTTGAGTTTGTTTTACTAGGAGATGCACATGTTCCTGACGTCTGAAAGAAGAGCTAATAACGGAACTCTGAGTGAACTTTGTTCATCTGGTTGTTTAATTGTTTGCAGGTGCAACATCGAAGAAGACGAAGAAGGGGGGAAATGTTATTGTTTCTTGCTCATCATCTGTTTATTTTTCCAGAGGCTCGTACAAGCGGCCTCTGTGACATGTGTGGTGTTACTGACCTGTTTTCTGATTTAAAGGTTGTTCTGTTTGGGCAAAATGTGTTTTGGAAAGGGAAAACCTTTGGTACCTGAAAAGCCCAAGTCTTTTGTTCCAGCAAGGTTTTATACCTGAGTTTGCTTGCAATGCAGAATGTAACTTATGTAACGTGTACCTCCAGTAGCTAAAACTGGAAGAAGCTTTAACGCTTGATATCCTACATATATAAGGGATAGCTTGTTTGCTCAATTGCTTTGCTCGCATTAGTAAACAATGCCTTTTGGTAAAGTCAAACCCCCGGTTTGCCTTTCCAGAAAGGAGGGCGTGTCAGGAAATGGACCTATTTCCTAAGGCTTGAAATTGCCAATTTTCAAATAGGCCTCAGAAAAATCCATTTTTCTCTCTCTGAGCCTCAAGGCTGTGTAACAGCATGTTTTTCAATCATGTTTTTAGTGTCAGTGTACCCGTCTTATCTCTTTAGCAGAGCCATGTTATGACTAGTCCCAGAAAACTCTGCGTGCACGTGTGTAAACAACTATTGTTTTGAGAAAGTTATTCTCTGTTGCTTGCTGATACCTGATTGGGTAAGCAGTCCCATCTGACTGCAAATTCTCCATTTTGGAGAGAAGAAAGAGTTCGTCTCTGTTTCTTCATGGATTAAGACCTGTTTTTGATTAGAGAGCTTTTGTTTCTGCATCTCTATGGGCTAGAAATCTTTAGCCTAGGAGCTATGCATTTTTGCTCCTTAAAAATGGTTACCTAGCTTTGCCTGTGGACTTTATTGGACTGACCTATGCTACTGACTTTTATGCTTTATGAACCTGATCAATAAATCTTCATCATTTTTCTGAACAATGTGTCTTCATTGGACTAAAAAGGGTAAGAGCTGCCTTTCACACACACAAATCTTTGAACACGCTACCAAAATAAAAACCCCTTAAGAGCTGATAAGCAGCCGAGAGTTGGATCTCTGTTCTAATTAGCCGTCCAGCTCGCCCTGTGTAGGTTTGTTTTGGTTTCCAGGGGTTTCCCAGAAGAGTGGGGGCCGGCTGGATCGTGACAATATGCTTTCACTCTCAACTGTGCTTCAGTTCATAATTATATATGTTTGTGCAATAAAGTATTGCTTATTGGATGTTATTTTATTGAGTCTGTATGTCTGTTTAGCTCAACAAATATGATGATAAATTTGCTGTTCGTAGGTATATTGCAATATTTCAGATCTCAAAAACCTGATGTGCTAGAAAAAATATGGATGCCAGATTCGGAATCAGCACCTCAAAATTACCTTAGAATCATTCATGCCAGAAACATTGTGTTGACCAGTCACTAATTTTATCACTATAATTCTATAACTGACTCGCACCAACATGCAGTCAGGAATGACAATTGGGTTGGCCAATAGCACAAAAATGTGATGTGATAGAGCAAATCTGAGATCATATTTGGAATCAGCAGCCTGAAATTAGTATAAAACAACTGCAAAAGCTCATGCCAGGAAACAATTTTTTTTTGTATATCTGTGTTATCTAATTACTTATCATATAATTAGCTGAATTTTGAAATTAAGTAAGAAGTCAACTAAATAGCAAGAAGTCAACTAAATAGTGATAACTCAAATACTTATCACATGCATGCATCAAGGAGTCTGTGACAAAAGCAACAGAAGTCTGTTGTTTTATTCCACTCACTGATGTTGTGGATGGTCTCTCCTTCTTCCTCCTCCTGTGTGCAGTGTTCAAAGAGGGTGGTGAGGGTGCTCGACGATTTGTGAGATGGGCACAGCAATGTGTTTATTTTGTACTGATGACATATACATGTTTTGACTTTTAAGAGACTACAGATGAAAATTAATCACTTGCAAAATGAACTCAAGAACTCTGAGGTACATGCCACATTGTAAGTATTGATACCTGATGACAACAAAGGTATTTGTTTATAAAGTACCTGGTTTTATATATAATAAAACTAGAGTTGGAGAAGTATTTCATTCAGTTCATGTTTTTAAAAAGGACTTACCCTGTGTTATGGAGATCCTGAAGCAGTTTTGCATAGTAATACACATATTTGGTTTGATGACTGTACTAGTTGTTGAATTGAACACAGTTTTGTAGATTGTAAACTACCATATTTGCTGGCGTATAAGACCCACTCCTCCCCCCAAATAATTGAAGAAATGGAGCGCATCTTGTACTGTATATAGTGGCCTATAGTGGGCTGTTTTGGTAATAATGGGGTGCATCTTATACTCCAATGTGTCTTATATGCCGGCAAATATGGTAATACATTTGAGTATCATGCAAGACAAGCAAGGCATCCTGGTAACCATAATTTTGTTATCTGAATGCATAATCTGTTTGGAATCTTATCTGCCCTAGGCCCAGTTTTAACTCCAAGTCATTTTCTTTACATATTAGCTCAGTGGTGGTAAACCTATGGCATGTGTGCCAAAGGTGGCACTCAGAGTCCTCTCTGTGGGCATCTGTGCAGTCACCCCAGGGCAGAGTTTCCCCTGCCCCTCTGCCCAGTAATCGAATGGGAGCACTTCCTCTCTCCCCCAGCACAGAGTTAATCCCACCCTCCTACCCAGCAGCCCAATGGGAGTGCTTCCTCTCTCCCCAGCACAGAGTTTTCCCTGCCCCTCTGCCCAGCAGCCCAATGGGAGCATTTACTTCCTCCCATGTTGCTGTGTTGGCATTTTGCGATAAATATGTGGTTTTTGGGTTGCAGTTTGGGCACTCAGTCACTATGAGATTTGCCATCACAGTATTAGCTGATTTGGAACAGCACATTTTTCACCCCATATTATTAACTACCACTTACAGAAACACAATTGTTAGTAGATCTATGCTACATACTAACTTTATAGGCATAAAAATTGTTAGGTAAGTTTCTCTTTTTCCCTAAAGGTTCATAACTCTGGCTACAAATATACTTTCTTAATGAGATATGGTACTTCTGACTCTGCACTTTAAAGCAGATCTTGTTATGATGGATTATTTTGTTCAAGTTAATGCAACAGTTCCCATGATGGGCAGCAACAGGTTTGCACCAGTTCACCAGAACCGGTAGTAACTTTTCCCAGTGTCCCAGAGAACCGATAGCGGCTTTTGGGGGGAACCACCTCAGGGACTTACCTTTTTGCCTGTTCCTCCAGTACACATGCCACCAAGCACTTGGTGTGCATGCACGCCTACAGCATTTGGCATGCATGCATGGCCTCCTTGCTGTCCTCCCAAGCAGGGAGGAGGAAGAGAAGCTGCTAGTCTGAAGCTCCCTATAGCCTGCCCCCCAGGGTAAGTGACTCACCTTTGGGTGTGGGGTGGGTGGGTGTATTTTAATGTGTATTTATTTTTAATGTGTATTTTATGTGTATTTTATGTGTTTTACATCTGTTTAGTGTGTATTTATTTTAATGTGTATTTTATGTGTTTTATATGTATTTTTGTGTGTTTTTATTTCTATTTAATTTTTATTTTTATGTGTACTTATTTTTATGGGTTTTTACATTGGCTCCGCCCACATCATTGGCTCCACCCATGATGTCATGATGTTGGCTCTGCCCATGATGTCATGATGTTGGCTCCGCCCATGATGTTGACTCCGCCCACAGTGTGGTAATAAAAAATTTGGCTGCCCACCACTGAACAGTTCTATCTCTTAATATTTGATTTCTTTAGACAGGTAGATGATTTGAAGGACTATCATGGGTCATGGATGTGTGAAATAGACGTGGACCATCTCGGATCGCAAATGAATAGAACAGGCAAGAAAAGTTATGTGTACATATGGCAAACAAGTGATATTAAAAAACCTGGAGATGACACTGGAAATGAACAGAAGAAGCATGCATATTTTGAAAAGCTAAGCAAGGAATGGCTGGAAAAAATTAAAAAGGGAGATAGTAAAGCAGCCAAAGAGAATCTCCTGAGATGGCTTCAAGAATCTATGGATAGAGTCAAACAGAAAGGGTCTGAAGCATTAAGAAAGAGTCTGGAGGAATGGCTTACAGAGTCCTCTAACAATCTTGAAAAGGAATGCTCTGGAGCCTCTATCCAGGATGTGAGAGAATGGCTTCAAGTATCCACGAGTCATCTCAAAGAGGAAGGACCTGACACATTCCATTTGAGTGTGGAAGAATGGTTTGAAGCATCCATCAAAAGCATACAAGATCTAATGGAAGCAAATTGTCCCAAAAAATACATAAAAATAGGGTGGCTTCAAGATTCCTTGGAGAACCTCAAAGCCAGAGGCTCCAAATCATCCAGAAAGAATGTGCACCAGTGGCTTCAAGAATCCATTAAAAGCCTGAAACAGAAAACTCCTGAACTATCCCAAAAGAGCCTGGAGGAATGGCTTAGTGAATCTGTAACAAATCTTAAAGATGTAGGTCCTGAAACATTCAGACAGGATGTAACGTTATGGCTTGAAACATCCCTTAAAAATCTCCAAGAGGACGAGCCCGAAGCATCTTGTCTAAGTGTACAGGAATGGTTCGAACAGTCTTTGAACATCTTGCAAGAAGAAGAATCAAAACGGAAAGTGCAGGTATTGTCTACTAAACCATCCATGAAACCACCTTTACGGAATGCTTTTGGTGCACCAGGTACATCTTATTTGCGTGTGGAAGATTTAGGCATTGTAAAAAAGCAAGAAAAGGCTAAACTGAATGTGTCAAAATGGCTTGAAGCCTCCTTAAAAAGCATCACAGATGGAGGTCCTTATGCATCCGGACAGAATGTGCAGGAATGGCTTGAAGAATCTTTAAAAAACCTTGACAAGAACTATCCTGAAGAATCCCAAGAGGACATGAGGAAGTGGCTTGAAGCAGCCATTAAAAAATTCCGTGATGGAGATCCAGAAGTCACTGGACAGAACCTAGAGGATTTTCTAATAGCCTCAATTACAAAAATAGTAGATGAAGGTCCTAAGACATATGATTTCAGTGTGAATGAATGGCTTGAACAATCCATTAAAAATGCCAACGAGGCAGCTTCCAGAATCAGGGTGCAAAAATGGCTCGAAGCATCAATGAAAACTCTTGAAGATGCAGGAAATGCTCAATCCCCACAGAGCCTACCACAATGGCTTGAAACAGTCATGCAAAAACTTGATGAGACATGCCCAGAAACATCTAAACGTGATGTGGAACAATGGCTTCAGGCAGCTCTAATGGACCAGCAGCAGAATCCTGATGCACCTGAAGTAAGTTTGCAAGAATGGCTTAAAGCATGTACACAGCGTTTTAGAGAGGAAGGTCCTAAAGAACCCATCGCAGATGTGGAGAAATGGCTTGAAGATGTCAAACATACACTCAGAGATGAAGCATCCAGACGAAATGTTGAAGAATGGATTTCAGAAACCTTGGAATACCTCCAGCAAAATCCTGAAGCACCAAAAGAGGACCTGAATAATTGGCTTGAAAATGCTCTCTCAAACCTCCGTGAAATATGTCCTGAAGAAGCTCAAGAAGATGTAAAGAGATGGCTTGAAACAACCATCGAGATTTCCCAAGAGGTACCCAGAAACGATATGGAGTCATTCTTAATGACATCTATGGGCAATATTAGACGGAGAAGTCGGGCAGCATCCAGGGACAACAATATGGACTGGCTTAAAGTGCCGGAATGGTCCAAGAGCCATAGAGATTCCCTGGATAAAATCAAGCGCAATTTAACCAGAAGAAGATTATCTTCTGTCACAGAGGACATGTACACCAACTATGAGCAAGAAGAATTTTCTGAGCCACAACCAATCACTTTTCAACCAGAAAAGGTACACAGAAGAGTAAAAAACAACAACACAGTAGTTAATATGGCTAAGTAACAATTTATGAGTTCTATATTTCTTTCTGCTTTTTTAATAAGCTTTATTCAGGCATTCAAATAAAACGTTAATTTGAAAGTGTAAGCAAGGAGAGAGTTGCAGTCTCATCTAACCTGCACCTGCAACCTGCAGTTGCCTTCCCAGAAATATTCTACTACACCTGTGATTCTGTTATGTGCCATAAAATTATAGTGACTTATAGTGAAGGAATGAGTGACCTTCAAAGTCATTAACAGCCTTCTCTGGGTATTGCAAAAGGATGACTATGGCTTCCTTTATTGAATTAATCCATACCATATTCCAGCTGCCTTCAGCTTTCCTTGCATTATTGCTCTTTTCCAGAAAGTCTTGTCTTCTCTTAAGTTGTCATAAATGCAATAGACTTACTTTAATGATTTTAGTTTCTAATGGGAGTTCAGGCTTCATTTGAACTAGAACCCACATTCGATCTTTCTCTCTAACAGTCCACAGTACAGTCAAACCTTGCATAAAGAGCACCTCGCTTAAAGAGTAACTCGCTTAAAGCGCAGAATTTTCTCTGAAAGTTCGCTTCACTTAACAAATAAAACCAATCAAAAACTCGCTTAACAAATACATCGGGGTTCGCTATCCCCCCCACAATTGGTCATTTACAATGGTGTTTTGCTTAAAGAGCAAACTCGCTTAAAGAGCAATCCTGTGTAACGCATTATGTTCTTTAAGCAAGGTACAACTGTATCTGTAAAAGTCATGTCTAATACTACATGTTGAATTGCTGTTTTCCTCCCATCAGCACTGGCGTTCACACAGTGGCATCACTGGGGGGGGGGACTAGGGGGGCCGCTGGCCCCGGGTGGCACTTTTTGGTCTATGTGTGTTCATGGACTACAATTCCCAGAAGCCCTAGCAGGAGCAGGCGCCAGCATCCACCAGGGGGCAGCAAATTTTGCAGCTGCCTGGGCAGCTGAATTCCATCCTATGTTACTGCATTCACATCTATACAGAGTAACTGAGAATACCATAGGATGGAAGACATTGCCTGAAATCCCAGTGATATATCCTCACACATACGGATTTTTCCTGTTTCTCCACAGTTGCTCTTCCAAATCTTTTTGATTTTTCAATTATCCACAGAAAACATTCTAATTCTTCTCTAGTCATTTCTGTCTTCAGCTGTAACCCTGCTTTTTCACTTTTTTAAAAGCACCAATCGTTTTCTCATAGGGGTGTTTTCTATATGTATATTTGGTAATGATTATATAATCTCTATCTTTGTCAGTAGCTGCAAGTCACAACAAGTGGCATTTAGGATTCTGCCACTTTTTATTTTTGCTTTTTGTCTGTCATTAATAATTTTAAGAGTATTCATGGTCATTTTTTTTTAACTACAGGAATTGTCTTTTTGTAATTTTGATTTATAATATCTCTTATTTCATCCACGGTTCTTCTGCAGTCAAATTTAGTACTGGAACTCAGTTCTTTGCATGCTTTTAAATCCTTCACAAAGGCTATTTGGTTTGTGCTTTGGTAATGTTACCAAATTTTCTTCAAGTTTACTGTACAGTAAAACCTTGCATAAAGCGCACCTTACGTAGAGACTAACTGGCTTAAAGAGCAGAAATTTTCTCCGAATGGTCGCTTGATGTCCATGTGTATAGACATTTGTTTGGTTGCTTGAAAAGTGTTTGCAAGAAACAAATCAACATTAGTTGCTCTTCTACTTTCTTTTTTATTCTCTAAGCTTGGTTCTGTGGTGGCTTAGTGGTCAAGAAGCTGAACTTGACAACTGAAAGGTGGGTCAGCAGTTCATTACTTGAGTGCTGCATGACAGAGTGACCTGCCGTCTCTGTCTCAGCTCCTGCCAGCCTAGCCGTTCAAAAGCAAGAAATTGCAAGTAGATAAATAGGTACCACTTTGGAGGGAAGGTAAATGCACTCCGGTGCCTAGTCATGCCTGCCATGTGTCCACAGAAACATCTGCAGATGCAGCAGTGCTTGCTCTTTGGCTGTAAATGGAGATGAGCACCAAACCCTAGGGTTGAATATGGCTGCCTTTTGAGCAAAGGTGACTTTTACCTTTTTAGCTTAATTCTACTTTATTTTCCCATTTTGGGTTCCAACCATGTATGGCTATCAGCACATCCTGTGCTTTGGTGGACAATCAATTTCCTCTTTAAGGCATGGCAAAGTTAATGCGAAATAAATTATACTAAAGATTTATTATTATTTTTTTGTGGTCAGTTTCAATGTAGTTATGGGTAAGGTAGATTGTTGAAAGTCATTGGGGGCTCTTGAGAAATCACAAAAATTGACTAAAGAGGGGTTTAATGATTCAATTTCTTGTTTGCATAATTTTGAACTTGGCTTATAGTATATACTCAAGTATAAGTCATCCCAAATATAAGTCGAGGTACCTAATTTGGACCTCTAAAACTAGGAAACTAGATTGACCCGAGTATAAGTCAGGGATGGAAAATGCAGCAGCTACTAGTGAGTTTCAATAATAAAATTTAGACCTCATTTTGGGGGCTAAAAAGCCCAACTTATACTTGAGTATATACGGTAATTCATATACACTGTGCAGGGCTGGACATTCCTTTTACCTCTGTTTGCATCACCAAATAGCTGCTATTTTGGCTTTTGTCCAGTTGCTTCATTAGAGACTTCATTAGTGTGCTTGTCCTTTGCTGTTCCCTAGGAGTTGATTGAGTGCCTTCTGGCCTCAAAGTTTCATCTTCCACCGCTATCTCTTGTTTCATTTCATTATCCCATTGACGAATTTTCAATGTATAAAAAGCCAAAAGCAGTTTATGACTGCCTTCTCACAATAACTATCTTTCATGCCATTTTTGTTGTTTATGAAATTTCCTTTGCTAGTGTCATTTCCCATTTCCATGAAATTTCCTTTGATAGTGTCATTTCCCATTCCCATGAAATTTCCTTTGCTAGTGTCATTTCCCATTTCCATGAAATTTCCTTTGATAGTGTCATTTCCCATTTCCACTGCCCAGTGGTTGTCCTCCAAGAATTTCCCTACCTCAGTCACCTTTGAAATGATCAAATATCTTCCACTAATATGACCATTAATTCTTGAAGAAGGTTAATGCATCTTAATCTGGCATCTGAACTTTCATCATTCGGTGTTGGGTGATCCTGCTAGAAATCCAGGTTTGTAACAGAGGCTAACTTCCTTGTAAGTTTGCTCTCAGGTTCCCTTACTCACCTTCCCTTTCACTGCAATAAGGTGTATTTCCAGTTTGGCCATCCTGAACAATCAGGGCTATTGACTATATAGTCAATATAGATTGGTCTTCTTTCCTGACTGTCCTTCACATAAAGGCAGTAACAGGCAGGAGGCAGAACTTACAATGTGCTCCCTGGTCATGCTTCCAAATTAACTTTCTAAAAAGTCTCAGTAGGCCTATATACTTTTCCAAAAGCAGGAGTAGAGATAATATCTTTCCATGCCATCAATGCAAACTCTTGTTAGGAAAGGGAACTGATACAAGGACCAGTGTTAAGTCCAGATTCTGTCCATTAAAACAGAGGTTTGTAGCTAGAATAATTCAGGAAATCGTATATCCACTTACTTAGGCCACAGTTAAACATGATGGAATGCAGAATGACTTTTGGTGTATCACATGATCTATTCTAAGCCTTGCTACAGTTTAAAATGGTGTCTAGTATGCAACATTTTATACTGTAGTAGGATTTCTACTGTGGACCCCGCTGTCGCCACTGCTACCACCAATATACTTCTCAGCCGCTGGTGCTGCCATCCAGCTGTGTGAAACACACACAACAAAACAGATGTGTTTCTCACGGTTTTCTCTAGTTTGCAGATAATGCACTGTAAAAAGCAGGTGGCAGCTTATCTACAAACGTGTAGTTCCAGCAGTAGACTAAGTATAATTGAGTGCATGATTGTTGACTTCTAAATCAGGAGTTCTCAACCTTTTAAAGCCGGGGGCGAGGTCATGCTCCCTCAGACAACTTCAGGGGCCGGGCAGTCATTTTGCCCTTCCTCCACCACATGACATTTCCGGCCCACAGACTGTAGGTTGAGAATCCCTGTTCTAAGTAAACATGTGTAGAACTGCAGTATAAGTCAAATTGCAATATAACGACCTATTCATTCAGTTTTCAGCGCTGAAGTATTTCAATTAAAAAATATATTGCTGAGGATGGGAATCAGGGAGTGGGAAGGCAAAAAGGTAATGAATAGGAAAAGAAAGGCATTTGAATCTGGGGAAAAGAGGAAAGAACCATAAAATGAAAAGGAGAGTAACGGCCAGTAAGAGAGTGGTACACATTTGTGCAGCAGTCAAAAAGCCCTTGAAATTCCCATCTTCTTTGCCTTATGCAACCTCATCAGTCATTGTAAATTTGCAAGCATTTTCCTCCTCACATCATAGAAATAAACCAGGGGGACTGGAAACATGATTTGAGCATAAGGTCTGTGAATGAGCACATTTCATGTAGAAAGACCCAGGTTCAAATCCTGACATTTCCAGGTGGGGCTGTAAAAGAACCTGAAGAGCAAAATAAAACAACCCTAGATAGCCAGTCAAAACAATCCTTTAAATTAAGAGATAGGCTCCTTCCCAATACTATGACAACAGTAACCTCTGTCCATTGGAGTCAGCACTGCAGCTGCTAAGGTTCCTGCTCAAACCTGAAGATACTTTTTTGAAGATACAGAGCTCTGGTAGCACAGTGATTAAACTGTTGTACTGCAGCCAAAATGTTGTGATTTTGATCCTGATAGGGATGGAGGTAGACTCAGTCTTCCATCCTTCCAAGGTTGGTAAAATACCCAGCATATTGGGGGGGAAATGCTAATTAACCTGTGAACCATCCAGAGAATGCACTAAGTGCTATTGGTTGGTACAGTAGACCCCTGACAGGCAAACAGTTTGACTTACAAAAAAATTTGTCATACACATAGAAATCCTGACTTTTAAAAAATATTCGACAAACTTTTAATAGGAAAAAATTGACACAAAAAATATATGGTGACATCTAGTGGCCTCTTCTGATAATGCTATGTGTTTTCAACGTACAATTTTTTTGACATACAAATAACGTCATGGAATGGGGAAAAAAATCATATGTAGAGGTTTTACGGTAACTGCTAATTGTTATTTTGGACTTCAGCTCCCAGAAACATGCAGCCAGGATGGCCAGTTATAGCCCCCCAAAAAAGCCATTCTCTTCAAGTGTTGTTCTTGCCAATGTTGCTGCTGAAAACTGAGCACCAGCTACAACATTTTTGCATGATGCAGTTGGATATGAGAGAGACATGTAATTTATATAATGGGTGTAATATATGGGTCTACTATAATTTTGTGCTACTGTCACAGTGTGTTTGAAAACCGATATTCACCTTTGCTTTCTTTTTTCTCTCTCCCATTGCCTGTAGACTTTAATGACAAGGATAAAGAAAATCATCTCATATTACAGGTATGTAAATTCTATGGTTTGAAGCTTCCTCATATTTCTATTACTGACTGAAAATAAAATAAAGCTCAGCTCCAAATTCTACTATCTCAGAGAGAGGACTAGGACTGAAAAGTCAACACAGAGATTGGGGGCTTGGAGCCTCAGTATAAACCAGGAGTACTCAATCTTTTAACTCAGGGGCTGGGTCATGTTCCCTCAGATAGCTTTGGGGGCCAGATGACCATTTTGCCCTTCCTCCACCACATGGCACTTCCTGATGTGGTGGAGGCAGTTGGGGGGCCACGTGAAATGGCACCATGGGCTGCATCCAGCCCACAAGCCGCAGGTTGAGAATCTCTGATATAAACTAACACAAGGAACGAGGTAGTAGAAACAGTGGTGAGCAGCAACAGGTTCACACACCCCGGGAGGGGGGTAGCAAATTTGGGTGGCCTCTGGGCAGAGGGGGTAGTGAAATTGGGTGGTCACGCCCACCTCCCTGCCCTGTCCCATTAGGTTTTGTCCCTGCAAGTGGCTCAAGGTCTCCCTTGCTCATATCTGAGTCTAGGGTGCAGTGCTCATCTTCATTTACAGCCAAAGAGCCAGTGCTGCATGTGTTTGCAGATGTATACATGGCCATATGGCAGGCATGACTAGATCGTCCATGGCGTAGGCTCCCGCCCATGACATAGGCTCTGCCCACGGTGTGGTTGCGAATTTTTTTGTTGCCCACCACTGAGTAGAAAGACTGCTGCTTGCATGGCTCTCATAAATTAAGGTGGATCTTTCTGGAGAGTATTTATGGATTTGTATAATAACAATAATGATGACGATGACTATGATGATGATCAGCTCTTCCCTTGAATCAAAAGTTATTTGATATTGGAAGCTATGGCCCACTCATAAATACTTCCTAATCAGCCATTTTGTCTCCAACGTAGTGGTCCCCCCACCAACAGCAATCTTATTCGGTTATCCAAACAACCTCTTCCCCTTAAGTGGACTTGATCCATGAAAGCTAACAATAAAAATATAGCAGTTCATTTTTAAAGTGCTACTGTGTTTATTTTATTTTATTTATTTTGTTTTGTTTTGTTTTGTTTTCTGAGATGCCTCTTCCCCTTAGAATCCTCTTCTCTATGTCAACTGAACACAATTGTAACCTGCCAAAAGGCTTCCAGGTCAAGGCATGCTGTCAGTTCCCAGCAAATGATGTTCTTCTTCCAACTGTAATGATTCCACTGATTTAAATCAGAACTGGTCGTCACATGCCATAGGATTGACACAGAGTCATTCATACTCCAGGCAGACCTAGTGACTTACATTAGCCATGACTATCTGATGTTCCATTTATTTAATGGGGCTGTATGACTAAATTTGGCCCTAGCCATTATATGTCAAAGTTCCAAGTGAAAAACAGTCTGGCATTCTCAATAGAGATAATGGATACTGTTAAGAATGTAAAGGTGTTTCCCCATAATCATTAGCTGTTCTCTTTCTTTTTGTTTTCTTTTTCAGGAATCGTCCCTCGCAATTTTTCAAACACCTTTCGTGGATCCTTATTCCCGTCATGCTGGCGGTGCTTGCCTACAAATACAGCCAGGAGTGCTGTATAACCTGCTTATTTCGCCGTGGCCTTAGACCTCATTAGCTATACCAGCACATAAAGGCTATTGGCACTGTTTTTGTGTATTTGGATTTTGTTATATTTATTCTGAAAATGCAGTTTTGGAAAATAATACCTTCTTACAATATTTCATATGAGGCAGTTGCATTTTGTTATATATTTTCCTACTCATAATTTTTACACACATTCTAAGACTCTATCTACAGCCTTTTCCTTCAATAGTAGATGGATGGAATTCCCTCAACATTGTGCTGATGTATATATTTTAATAATCATAATTAAGTCTCTGAATGCTGGTTTTTAGCTAAGTAAGTTTGCTTTTAGAGTTTTAAATGTTTTAATTACATAATGGATTTTTAATTATTATTATAAGTTTATTGTTTTTTAACTTTGTAAGCTGCCTTCGTTCCCCTCATCAGCAGAAAAGTGGCCAACATATGATGTTATACATCTGCCCATCGGTCCATAGGTCCTTCTGCCCATCCATCCATCCATCCATCCATATTCAGAATCTTCTAAGAATGGGCCTTTTGAGTTTGCACAAAACAAAAAAGGAAAGAGACTATATTTTTTTATTTTTGTTCTTTTTTTTAAATATCAAAAGAGAGCTTCTTGAGCTGTATTAAGAGAAAGACATTGAAATTGCCTGACAGCTGGTCAAGACAAGATATGGTTTTAGTAGAACTTTCTAAGCCAAAAAACCAGTCAGTTCCTTGAAGAGATTTTAATACTGTAAAACCCCTACTTACGAATGCCCGTACTTAGGAATAATTCAACTTACGAATTGGTTCTGCTCTGAAATCCATGCCTTAGGTTACGAACATGCCCCAATTTGCTAATTAATTCTTTTTCCTCTGTTTTGCCTCCAGTGAAGCAAAAAACGCCATTTCCCCTATGGGTTTATATTTTATACACATGCAGCCTTTCAGAGCCCTGTAGGTGGCAGTAAAGTGCTTAGAGAGTAGTTCTTTGTCTGGAGTTTCGGCACCAAAATGGCTGCCAGTTGCTGTTTCTTGCTAGAGTTTTCTGATTTTTCTGTCCATTTTCAAAGCTTCTTTAAGGTAAGGAACAGCGATTTTGCTTATGCATGCTTTCCTTTCAATGCTTCTGTTGCTTTTGGGTGATTTGATTGATTTTTGGATGGTGGGGGTGGCCCGTTTTGATTGCTGGAGGATGGGGTGGGGCTTTTTCTTTATCTGAATGGAGATGCCTCAAGTTGCGAACAAATTCGATTTACGAACAAAGCCATGGAACTGAGTTTATTCGTAACTCGAGGTTTTACTGTATTTTAATAAAAGAGGGGAAAGTAAAAGGATAAGAAGCAAAAAGCCCAACATTTCAAAAAAAATAAAGTTACCAAAAACTTTCAAATAATTCTTACAGCAAAATGCAGAAGAGATAATCATCTAAGAAGCAGTTCAAAAGAAACACACCAGAAAATAACAAAATTTAAACTTATTTAGTTGATACACCTTAGTGGAGTCAATGTAGTTCTGAGGCATGCAACATAGCAGGACAAAAGCTGGCCAAAATATCACTTCCATAGCGGTAGGTTAAACTGTACAAAGGCAGGTGGACAAAGCTTCATTCCTTAGTGATGGACTGAACCATTAAAACAAAGTTTCTAACCCCCTTTAGCCCTCCGATGACCCTTCTAATTAATATTCAAATCCATTTTGGTTATTTACAAAATCAAAAGCCCTTTCCCACCCTTCCTTTCACACAGATTATAATCCTTCCTCAATTTTACATGTCTCCAAATAATGAAACAGACAAGCTTTTTAATAAAAGATGCACTAGAGGTGTGAATTCTTTGGTATCTCTTTAATGTCCTTTGTAGCAAGGGGTTTATTGAAAGTGATCATTTTTCCTTTTGTTCTGGGCACAAACTGGCTCAAACTTTCTCAACCAGCTTTCCAGTCACTTTCCTAAGAAACACAGCATTTATGTATGAGTTCTATATGCCATTTCCCCCAGTTCTCAATTTCTTCACAATGCTTTTTTGGGATTTTTACTGGGGTTTTCCATCTCAAAGGTTTTTTGTAATGATTTTCTTTTTCATCCCTTTGCTTCTGTCTTTTCTTGGAGTATTTTTGCTGTCTGCCTGACCTGCCTCCTGCTGGCTGAGAAGAGAAGGCCCTAAGCTGTTAGAAATGAAAGAAATCTCCCCATATTCTACAACTTTGGGGTTGGGGGAGCTTTGATTGTAATAGTTGGCCTTTTAAAAATGTTTATACAGTTTATTTATTTATGTCAGAGCAGACAACACTGGCTCTTAGGCTGTAAATGGAGATGACCACCACACCCTTGAGCCGGATATGACTGACCTTTGAGCAAAGGCAACTTTTACCTTTACCTCAGTGGCATAGCATAGGGGGGGGGGCGGGCACTGGGGGCAGCCAGCCCCAGGCGGCACTTTTTTGGATTGGCAAAATTTCACAATAAATAATAATAATAATATCTTGTAAACTGGACTAAAAATAGAACCATTTCATTTCATATTTTTGTCGTACCTACAATTTGGACCGATTAAAATGAGTACGGAACTTTTGACGTAAATTCAATGAATGTCTTATGTTTCAGTTGGGTGGTCTGGCAGCTTTTTCCATGTAATGAAAATCATGTACTTTCAACGAGCTGCCACCACAAAACTAAAGCACCCACAAAAATAATGGTTACATCGACTGAAAGCTCGTCTCAGCAAATTTCAGAACTGTAAAGAGCCATTGGCCAAAAATACAAAGCATGATGTCATTGCTTCCAAAAGTTGCCTTGAAAAAATGCAATCTTCACTGGGGGGAACAGACTAATATGGTCAAACATTCTGGTCACACAGCTGGTCACTTTGTCACTAGCTGTATTTGTTTCTCATAAAAATTGTCTTGAGAAAGGCTTCTTTATTCATAGCTTTCACCCACCCACAACACCTGTACAATTTCTCAGACATAAACAAACCTTCCTCTCACAGTTCAAGGTTATTTTCTCATAAAATTTTACCCCAAATAACCACAAAGTGCCACCCCCCCACCCCCACCCACCCAGACAACCAGGTATTTTACATGACACATTTTTCTCATTACAACTATTGATTTCTGACCTTTAGTATAACATTTTATGAGGTATATCAGAGAACAAACAAAACAAAACAAAAATGTTGTAGCACTTTATTTATTTTTAAATAAATTTTTATTAAATTTTATAAGTAAAAAATACAGTAAACAACACAGTACAGAATACTATCCAAAAAGAGGAAAAAGGAATACAAAAAAGGAATACAGTAATACCTCGGATAACGCTAAGACTTGGTTCCACAAGTCTTGGTGTTATCCGATTTTTAGTGTTATCCGATGCATGTTAAAATCCTATGGGATGGATCGGATAACGTTAAAGCTCCATAGAGATACATTGTAACCGCACAGGCTTTAGCAGTTGTTATCCGATCCATCCCATAGGACTTTAATGTTATTCGATCCAATTCTCCTCCCCAGATTACTTAACGTTATGCGATTTTAGCGTTATCCAAGGTAAACGTTATCCGAGGTATTACTGTATAACAAAAAGAAACCTACTAAAATAAGACTCAATTATGTGCTCCCAACGCCAAATGTGGAGGAACCTGTTACATTTTAAATGTAATGTTTTTGTCATTTTTTGTTATTGCCCTTCCAAATTTTTCAAATTGTCTTTATGTGCAACATTATTTTAATCTTGTAGCACTTTAAAGACTAACTGCTGTGTTTTAATATTAGCTTTCATGGATCAAGTCCACTTCATCAGACAAGTGCCACAACGTTTTTGTTTTATTCTCTGATACGCTTGAAACACAGACTAGCACGGCTACTATTCCAAACAATTTAATCAGGCATGACAATTAGCTTTTTGCCTCCAATGTAGAATCAACATAGAGTGAACATAATATAGCTTTCAAGGTAAATGAGATACTATCCTCTATAGAACAGCACATGTACTAACATTACATGGCAATTGTGCAGACTCACAAAGCCTTTTCTCCCTTCTGCAGTGTCCTCAGATAGCAATTTCCCCTCAGCAACTGAGTTTTAGAAATAGATTCAAGGCCTAACAATTCTACATACTATTTTTAGTTTGCCTCAAAGCATTTTCTATCAGTAAGTTTAAAGTCAGTACCATATTCCAACATACTACTTGTAGTAGCTTTCTAAGAAGCAGTGCTGGATTAACAATATAGCAAGAGTAGCAAATGCTATGGGCCCTGTGTGTCTGCCCCCCCCCCAGCTTGGTTAGAATGAAAATCCCTCCCAGTCCAACATGAAATTCAGTAAAGGTGTCGCTTTTGAACTTGCTTAATCATCGTGTGATTTGGCGATTATTTGGAAGCAGTGGGAGAGACGACTTCCAGGCTGTGGCAAAAGTGAGTTGGAATTGGAGAAAACTGCAAGCCAAGTGTTGGGGTAATATTTCCTGAAGTTTCTTTTGCCTAAGCCCCAAAGATCACAGAGGAGGGGTGAGTATTAACAGAAATGCACAGTGTTTAAACAAGGGCCCCTTGACATGATTTGCTATGGACCCGCACTGGCTTAATCCGGCACTGCCAAGAAGTTAAGTTTATTCTTATCATGAGTAGAAAGGAGACAACCTGAGGCATTAAGTTGTGGGGAAATATGTTAGGTCTCCAGAGCAGACTCAAACATGAGGAAAAGTGAAGCAGCTGCCCCAAGCAGCAGATTCTGGGTGTCATGAAAGGGCAGCAAA
This sequence comes from Furcifer pardalis, assembly GCA_030440675.1. Classification (NCBI taxonomy): domain Eukaryota; kingdom Metazoa; phylum Chordata; class Lepidosauria; order Squamata; family Chamaeleonidae; genus Furcifer; species Furcifer pardalis. The sequence continues at coordinate 54,520,861 of CP126897.1, forward strand.
TTGTAAAGTAATTTCATTTCTTATTCCTTTATTATTACTGCCAGGCAGAGGAAAATATTCTTATTTGTGGAATTTTCTGCCATTGGCTTTACAGTCTATGTATCTTTTCTCATTGAAGACAGCAAATATGCCCGGGGTTGGCCTGCACATATCCCAACAAGGACAGAGCAAGTCCTTGTGAAAAATCTTTAATGTCTATGCCATACATTTCATGTACTGTCATGCCTATGGTACTGAAATGCTTGAAATAGTTATGTCTTTCAACATTAACTTTCTCCCCATGAGTATATGAGTACAGTTTGTATTTTTATCATTTTTTATTTCATCAATTTGGGTTTCTAATCTCATCATGTTTGAAAATGTTTCAAGTTAAATGTTAATAAAGGAGCAAGAGGAGAAACCTGGATTAGTCTCTCTGTGTAAGTAGAAGAGTATCAGGATGGGTGAGAAAGGATAATGTGGGATTACCCTTGAAAGACTTGTTTTGTTAGGAGTGATCTCTCTAGAAGTGGCCCTTCCCTCTGCATGAGAAGTGCTACAGCCTGGCTCTCCCTCCCAAAAAAGCAATATTGCTGATGCATCAAAAAAAGTCCAGCTTGGTCATAGATCAGTATCAGTCTGGTTCATAATCTCAGCAGTCCAATATGCAATTTATTTTGTCATCTGGTTGCATCACCAGACAGCATATAAATATCAACTATTATCAGGAATAAATTTACTCATGAGTAGGTCTTCTTGTCCACCAGTGGTTGGTTCCTGCTTCTGAGCTGCCATCTCTCTAGCTAAGCAATCCAGGATACTAGATTAGTGTAGATGCGGTAGCACACAGCCAAGTAAACAATCCAAGCATCTTCAGGTATTTTAAAAGTATATTATAATCAGAGTAAGTTTATTTATTTATTTATTTATTCCATTTATACCCCGCCCATCTAGGAAGTAATTCTACTCTGGGTGACTAACAAGACAAGAAAGTTTATCAAAAGTTCAGAAAGCACATCAAAATAAAGAAAGCTTCTTTAATTGAGGAAGCCCAAGGGGCTCCTCCCTTCTCTTAAGTTCCTACATGTTTCTCAGTTCACAGCTCACCCTTAGAGAGAAACATCCATCTTGCCTCCTCCCTCTGGGTTATATCTCCTCCCTCAGGGTCCACCTCCTTGCCATTTTCCTAAAGGAATCCAGCCAATGATCATAAAGCAATGTCAGTGATGGAATGTAACAGGTTCTCACCAGTTCGCCAGAACTGGTAGTAACTTTTCCCAGTGCAAAACCTTTTTTTTTTTGCACTAACACATCTAAAACCTTGCTGATAGTGAGGGGATTGCTCTGGTTGTCCCTGACAGATAGTCTGCCTCAAACACATGGCCCCACCCCATGGACCTTGTTTAGACTCTGGTTGCAGGGTGCCCTGTGGCCACAGAAAATGAAAGTGGGTCCCCAGGTGGAAGCAAGGAGGCAAAGGAGCAGCAGAGGATGGCAGGATCCGATCTTAAAGAAGGAGGAAGAGAAATGGGAGGACTCATCACCTTCAACATACTCAGAGAGGAAGGACTGGATAAATGCATCTGAGGAAGCTACCTGCCCCACCCACCTGCCCCACCCAGTTTCCTATGTCTTCAGTGAAGACTGGTCATTGCTGTTGCAGGACCCCTGGACAGCTGAGGTAGCCCGTGTCCAGTGATGGGATGTCAAAAATTCTACTACCACGCCATGATGTCATGGATGTCATGGGCGTGGCCAATGTCATGACATCATGACATCATGGGCGGAGCCAACATCATGACATCATGACGTTGTGGGCAAGGCCAAAAATAAAATAAAAATAAAAAAAATAAACACGCACACAGACCCGTAAATAACTTAAAGAAATAAAATAAAGAAATAAATAAAACACACCCAGACAGACGCAGGGAAACACACAAACACACCCAGACAGATGCAGGAAAAGGGGCGGCCCCGGGTGTCATTTGGCGCGCACTTAAAAACCAGGTCTTCAAAGCCTCTTCCCTCCACCCCATCTAAACAAACGATCGCCCCCCCTTTTTCTCTTATTTATCACGACCCCTTCTGCTCCCCCGCTTCTCATGCACCACCAACAAGGGAAGCATTTTTTTTTTTACAAAGGAAAATAAAGCTGGAAACTGGCAGAGAAAAATTAAAAGTAAAGCCAAAGAGAGGCAAACCTTTACATGTCTTGCAACCGAGCCGGCGATCAATGGCAAGCCGCGCTCCGGAATCAAAGCTTTCCGGATCGGGGGAAGGAGAGGCGTGCAAACACACACACACACACACACACCAACAACACGCCCACACAACCCAGCCGCCGCCGAAGCGTCCCAGCTGCTCCGGCTCGCCTGCCCCGCCTCCGCCTCTCATATAATATCGCTCTCCCGCAAAAAAGACAGCCCGGCATCGGAAGCCGGGGAGGCACTCAGACAAAAGCCGCCTTGCATCGCCCGCACAGATGGATGGATGAATGAATGGGTGGATGGATGGATGAATGAAAGGGCCCCCCAAGTCCCAGGACGCACCCCGCCACCGGCGATCTCTCCCCACTGCGCTCTGCATCCACACCCACCCACCCATCCCCGCTTGCTTCCCCGATGACTCACCTCCTTTTTGCGCTTGCAAAGGCGCAAGAAGGGAGCCCAACCCGGGGGGGGGGTCGGGGAGAGGCAAAAGGGCGGCCTCCTCTGCAGCCCTTTAAAGAGCGCGGCCAGCCCGAGGAAGCTGCAGGTGCCCGGCGGAGGAGGATGCGGCGGTGGCGAGCCCCGCCGGGCTTACCCAGCGCATGGGGGTTTGTTGGGCCCAAGTCCCTAGGAGGGCGCGGTGCGGGCGGACGGACGGCCCGGGCAGGCACCAACGTGCCCGTGGGAGCTCGGTGACCGGCTAGGGGAGGTGCCCTTCTCTTAGGGCTGCCGCCACTGCTGCCGGAGCCACTCTAAAAAGGGGCGGCTCCAGCTTCGGAAGAATTTTTTTAAAAAAATTGGAGCCATTTGGCTCCAATTTAGTGCGCATGACCAGAAACTCAATTTGACGCATGCGCAATGCGTCAGATTGAGTTTCTGCGCATGCGCAGTCAATTGGAGCCATTTTTGCTCCAATTTAAAAAAAAAATTCTTTCGGTGAGGCATCCAGAACCGGACGCCTCAAAAGTGGACTCCCCTCCCGGAGAACCCTCCGGGATTGGTCCTACCGGTTCCAGGGAACCGTCTGGAACCGGGGACATCCCATCACTGCCCGTGTCTCCGTAAAGTTTCTGAAGGAAAAGTGATGTCAGTCATCTAACCTGGGCTGCTGCAACAATGGCACAGATACCTTAATGAGTCTCAATCTCAATCCACCACAGCCCAAAAATTACACTGAAGGAGAAAATGTCACAACAAGCACCTCTAGAGGTGGGGACAAATTTTTGGGACTTGGGGACATGTGTCAGCTCAGCACTGATGGCCTTCTCTAAGGAGCTGAGGTTAGTGTTGTGGACTAGATACCTAGTGATATCACAATTCTGGGTTTATTTTTATAGATACAAATTTCAAAAAAAAATAAATCTACATTCACATTTCATCATATTCTATGCAGGAATATGATCTGTTGTCCAGAAAAATGTGTTTGAAATGGCACATCAACATGATATACAGTGTTTCGGGTTCATTAATCAAAGAAATAGGGCAGCAACCATTACAAACTACTAGGAGTTTTGCCATAATTCACAACAGAGACTGCCAAATTATGGCCCAGAGCTCTTTTTGTGTAGCTTTCCAATCTGCTTGTTCACCTCTGAATGTTTACTTTTGATCTAAATTGGTAGGTTCATCATTTTGTTACCTTTTGATTTAAGATGGGGCCCTCTTTAGGCACTGGGTACTCTAATGCGCCTCCCCATAGCCCAGAAGGTTGGAGACCACTGATCGACAGTAACAAAATGTTTACTTTGTTTCTTTAACTCAGCAACACCTGTGCCTCCCATGCTTCATTATATGTGCTTAGCTGCAAAAGTACCAAGCTGTCAGAAATAGTTTTATGTTCAACTGAATATCTTTGTGGTTTGTCTCTAATTGCATGTTATGAACAGCATAGATTGTTCTTATTTCTCCAGAAAATATGAAACATTGTCATTTAGTATAAGTAGCGAATGCTTCTGTGACAATCCATTAATTCTGTCACTGGTTTGTCCCTCATTTTTATGTACATAAAATATATCCCCAAATATCCTTACAGTTTGTTCCCGGTGATATTTTGTGATATTAATCTGAGAACTTTTCTGTTTCTTCTCCCACCCTCTATAGTTTTTTGAACCAGCTAGCATGACAAAGATTTCTAAATAACTTTAAAGCTTCTCCCTTTTTGTCCCAATCAAACACTGGACTGCCAAAATGAAGCCACTTTCTTGGCTTTGTCACTGGCCAAACTTAAGTCCTCATTGGAGCATGTCTGTGGCAGTAACTAGCAGACCAGTAAATGAGACGGATTCTGTATCTCTCCGCATTCACATAGCATGTTGTTGTCTGTCAGCAGGCCCTACTTGAGAATGTTGGTCTTACATTTAGACATTCCAACACTCAACCTATCCAGAGTCCTCCCAAGTGATGTGTGGGAGGTTGAGTTCCTCAGCTGTATTCTCCTTTAATGCTGTTCCTTGCCTCCCCAGCCCCCCCCCCCAAAGGAAGACAAAGACAACAGCGTGGAATGAAATTGGCCACTTTAATAAGTGACAAGAATCAATAAAAACAACAACAGAGCCCTAACCGCAGGGCCAGAGGCACGGGCAGTGGCGTAGCGTGGGGGGGGCAGGGGGGGCAGATGCCCCGGGCAGCGGCTTTCAGGGGGCGGCAAAATGTCCCCTCCCCACCCTTTTGCTGGCGAGCGCCCCGCGTGCGCTTCGCCGCTTTCAGGCGAGGAGGAGGAAAAGTTTTTTTTTTTTTAAGGCGGACAATTCAAGGAGGGGGGCCGGCTAGCCATCGGGGGCTCTCCTGGAGGGCGGCCCGCACGCGCGCGCGCGCTGCTCGTCTCCGCCAGCCCAGCCACCCACCCAACTTGCCGTGAGACGGGGCGCTCGTCTGGGGTGGGTGGCGCCATGGCGGGGAGCCCCTGGTGGCTGGCTGGGCAGGAGGAGGTGGGCAGCGCGCGCGCGCACGCGGGCCGCCCTCCAGGAGAGCCCCCGACGGCCAGCCGGGCGGGGCGGGGGGCGGGCCCCTCCTTGAATTGTCTGTCTTTAAAAAAACCCCTTTTTCTCCTCCTCGCCTGCAAGCGGCGAAGCGCATGCAGGACGCTCGCCAGCAAAAGGGTGGGGAGGGGACATTATTTGCCGCCCCCTGAAAGCCGCTGCCAGCGGCAGGCGGCGCGCGGAGAGCCCCCGACGGCCAGCCGGGCGAGCGATCTGCCGGAGCGAGGTGCGCTCGTCGGGGGTGGGTGGCGGACCGGACGGCCTCTGGTGGGCGAGCGGACGGAGGTGTGTGTGGCGCGCGCGCGGTCGTGCGCGCGCCGCTAGTCAGCAGGGGGGGCGCCTTCTGCCTTGGGAGGGGGAGGGGTGGCGGCAGCGGCGAGCTGGGGGGGGCGGCGAGTTTGCTTTTCGCCCCAGGCGGCTGAAGACTGCGCGACGCCACTGGGCACGGGGTATCCTCCCAAGGGAGGGGTCACCCAAATGTAAACCTTTGACCATCCCCCCAAATGAGATGATCAAAACCTAAGCCCCCCAAATTTTCTTTCTCCCCCTTTCAAAAAACTCCTAAACCCCCGTGCCTCCCGCCTACCCGTACAATCCTAGCGCCCTAAAATACCTTACTCATTGAGGTAGGGTAGGCAAAAACAGTCCCAACTCGGCCAATCAGTTGGGACCCAAAATTCCTACCCGGCCCAAAATATTGCGACCGCTTTTAGCTACTTTTATTTTCAGGGTGGGTGGGTGGGTGACAAAATCCCAAACCCACAAGACAGTACTCAAACTTTCCACAATTCAAGCTCAAAAACTCCGCCTACCCCCCAGGGCACCAACCAATCATCCCTGTCCACGCTGCTGTCACCCGACCGCCCCCAGGGGTGGGGCGGGGTGGCAAAGACCCCTCGCTCCCAGCAGTCACTGTCGCGAAGGTACCCTTGTCTAATGAGCTTCTTCCTCCATCTTCTAATTCTAAAGCTTACTCCCACACCGCACACACACTTTTTTTTTTGCATATTGGTTATCTCTGGTAAAAGTATTGCCAAATGTGAATGTTATTTTAGTTGTCCTTGTGGAGTTTGTGTATGAATTTACAGTCCCCTAAAAATCATTGCAATATATATATTTTCTTTCCTCCCAAAAGAACAGAAATTGCTTGCCAGTAATCAGAAAGTATAGAAAAGCACAAGCTGTTCTGATACTCTGAAACACCCATTGTATTGCTCTAATGCAGAATTATAGTACTCAGCCAGCAAAGATTGGGGGTGGGGTTTTGAAACTTGGTTTTGATCATCTTAAGTGATTAGGGAGGATGAAGTACAGTACATGAAATGTCTGAGCAGTTCCACCTAACCCGACTTATCCAAAGAGAAAGCAGACTCCAAGTGATTTGCATTTCAAACTGTGCAGAGATTAGAGATCCAGCAGCCTTTCTGTTATTCCAGTTGTAGAGATCAGACATTGTGACAATTTAAATACCTTTAATCTAGTGCTGTCCATTGTTAAGCAAGGGAAATCATTCTGGAGAAATCACCAAAATCTATCTGAATGGAAACCTTCCCGAAAAGCTAGATGCTTAAAGGGAGGCTGGATGGACCTACCTTTTAGACAAAGGAAAATCTGACAGTATCAACAGGGATATTTTATGCTGTCTGTCTTAGGTTGTCATAATCAGTTGAACACATAAACATACTTTGAAGTCTAAATAATACCATCTGTCTTTTGCTCATCTAATATCCTTAAACATATGGTCAGCAACAGCATATTGGAGGTATCTTCTGCCTCCGTCGCCCTAGCCACTTTGCCTTTTTTTCCTTTATGCTGAGTGGAGGTACCGAACCAGTTAGGGTTGGCTAGAGCTAGACAGATGCAACTTCTACTCCTCATCTGCCACTGCAACATTTCTCAGGGCTATGTGTTGTGGGCTTCCCTCAGTTGTACAACATAAATCTCCCTAGCCAGCTTCAAATAGAAAGAAAGAGACTTTATGAATAGCTAAGAGCTAGATTTGAATTGCCAAGCCAAATGTGAGCTGTGAATCAGGAAATCCAATGCCATCTTAGAGAGTGATTACATGGGCATTTAGCCCACTGTGTGATCTGCTGGAGGGATAGGATGGTGCACTCCTAAAGACAGTGATCAGATGGTGTCTTAGCTGGAGCCCAACTCCCAAGTCTTCCTGCCCACAATGTTTCAAGGGCTTCTACTTTTTTGGGGGTGAATAAGATCAACCTGTTTTGGTTTGGTTGGAACTTGACAATCTAAAGTGAGCCCTCCTGCTTGAATTTGTCAATATCATAAAGTGGCTTCAGAAGAGAACTATTCAGGATATTGACAAATTAAACATTTCCTTGGCTCCATAAAAGGCCAGAGGAATGTGGAGGTGGGTGGGTTTACATATATTAGAAGAACAGCTCAGATATATGCTACATCATTAAAACACTAAAAGAGAACTGAAAATCCACTCAAAAATGATAGGAGGGGTCTATGAGAAGGCTTAATTTTCTCACTCCCTCTGGAGCTGAGGAAGTGTTAATTTGTCAATATCATGAAGTGGGTCTCTTCTGAAGCAACCACATAAAACAACCAAACCAGAACACAAACTAACTCCCGTCAGGCCATTGTTGTGGGCCCAGAGGAGGGGGCGATGTTCTCAGCCACTGCTAGGCCTTAGCATCTTCTTCCTCAGGCCATTGTTGTGGGCCCTGAGGAGGGGGCGATGTTCTCAGTCACTGCTGTTCTGGAGCATATGTGCAGAGTTTCCTTTATGCATTTCTTGCATGGAGCATGACAGTTTCCACCTCCTACCGAAATCTATCTAACCTTAAGGTTATTAACATTCCTCTCAGGAATCCCATATCTCCCATCGTGTGAACCCTGCCCTCCAATTTGAGAATGTTTCCTCTGAGTTAAAAGATATCTCTCTTCCTCTTTGTGTGTGTGTGTGGCCTCCTCTTGCCTCTGGCCAGTGCCAACAAAAATGGGTATTTAATTCATCCTGCTGGCTTCATAATCCATTTGAAGTTGCCTCAGTCATTGTTTCTCTACATTCCCTTCATATGCTGTGTGGCTAATTAGTGGGATACAGTGGAACCCCGAATAACGAATGCTTCATATAACGAAAAAATTGTACAACGAAGTGTTTTTGCACTATTGGGGATGCACTGTATAATGGGGGTAAAATGTTTGTTATACGAGTCAATATTTGCAATACCCCGCACAATGAATCCCCCCCTCCCGTTGTACAGGGTATCCCCAATAGCACTTCATATAGTGAACATTTTATTTTCATTATATGGTGCATCGCCAATAGCACTTCGTATAACGAAAAAAACAGTATAGTGAAGAGCTCCACAGAATGGAGTTTTCCCCCCATTATATGGGGTTCTACTGTATTTATTTATTTATTTATTTATTTCCTTCAACTTATTATCCCGCCCAATCGGGTAAAAAACCCAACTCTGGGCGGCTCAAGTGTATAGTCTCAAGTGGCTAAGACACTGACTGGGAGATGGAAGGTCAGCAGTTTGATTCCCGATTACTGCAGGATGGAATGAGCTCCTGTCTTTGTCCCAGCTCCTGCCAACCTAGCAGTTCGAAAGCAAGAAATTGCAAGTAGATAAATAGGGACCACTTCGGTGGGAAGGTAACAGTGTTCTGTGTGTCTAGTCATGCCTGTCACATGATCACGGAAATGTCTACAGAAGCAGACAGTGCTGGCTCTTTGGCTTTGAAACAGAGATGAGCACTGAACCCTAGAGTTGGATACGACTGGCTTTCCAGCAGGGGAAACCTTTTCCTTTACTCTACAGTCAACTTGAGAAAGAGCAAGTTCGTTTCATCTAGCCTTGTTAAAATGCAATCCTGTTGCCAAATGTACTTGCCACTTCCTCTGTCAACACCACAACTTCTGTGCAACTTTCTCTTGAAGACAGGAATGTGCTCAGAGAGGGGCACTGAACAGGGGATGGGAGGAGGGGAGAGGAGAAACTGTGAGCAAGAAAAGCAACACCATCAAACAGGAAAATCCCTCATATCCTATTATAGTTTTAAATATGTTGAGTTCATGATATTGAGAGTATTGATTCATTTTACTTACCTTTATAAGTCCAGCTTTGGTGTTCATGTGCTGCTCTCCTCATTAGTTTGAGCCATAATAATCAACCTGTGTTCTATAAGCTGCACCACTTCAGGTATGATTACAGGTGGGAAACACAACATCTTTCCACCTGTGTACATGAGTTACATACACATGTGTGAACATGCACTCACATACAAACAGAGAGAGAGAGAGAGAATGGCAAGTTGAAATCCTGTTGGGCAGTTACACAAGGGGATTAGATGTGAATTGCCGTAAACACTCTCCATAGGCACTCTTTGTTGAATGCTAAGTTGTATGACTTGGTATAGGCAACAGATAATTTCTATGGAGGTTTCTTAACTTTGGGCAGTTCTCTGCCAAACATTACTTCACTTGT